>JABUQX010101365.1:32500-38396 GCA_015478945.1 Trachelipus rathkii | reverse complement strand
AAAGTTGGGTCTGTATTTTTTTAATTTGTTAATATGTCACTAACTTTTGTGAAAGATTTTTATCTTAATCCCTCTCCCACGAGAACGTGCTTTACGCTAATAGCGGCTATATCGCCCATGTTGAAAATACTGGTGTAAACCTGCTAATTTATTTTATGATTAAATTGTTGCCGGGATTAATGTTATTTGTGTAAATATTCCTTTCCATTTTCTAGTTAGTATTAACAAAGTTGTTTTCTGTGAAAAACTGTAAATTCACTGTATTAAAACCTACGACAAAAAATATCATAAATCCGTGAATTGTATATTACCCACACTAAGTTCAGTCCGTATATGAAAAATTTAATAATCCATTGATGTAATGGTTTGCTATTGTGTTTATCACTTCTATATTGTAGCCAATATATAGAAAACGTAATGTTCAGTTAACAATCTTTACAACTTAAATATATAGATTTACTTAACGCATAATTTATAATCTTTACAATCTTAAAGTATCTAAATACATGTATCGGCGATACTCTGTGAGTATCGTACTCGCCCAAAGATAAGGTAAGCAAGTATCGGTGTATCGGTATTGCTAAAGTAAATTTTTGTGTATCGATGTATCGTATCCGCCTAAGCAAATTTTTGTATAGCTGCCCAATCACATGCATATGATATATGATATATATATATATATATATATATATTTATATATATAATATAATATATATATATAATAATATAATATATATATATATTATATATATATATATATATATATATTATATATATATATATATATATTTATCTATATATATATATATTATATATATATATATATAATATATATATATATATAATATATATATATATATATATATATATATATATAATATAATATATATATGATATATACTAATATATATATAAAATATAAGAACGCCTCGTAGCGCAGGAGGTTGAGTCTCCGCCTCTCATACGAGAGGACTCTGGTTTCAAATCTCCGCGTAGCAGTTTTGAGTTTTTATCTCTGGGGGCAATCAAAACTCGCCTGCGAACAACGTTGGTGGCACTGGTTTAGGATAGCCGGACGTAAAGTTCGATTCCTGTGGTCTTCCCTGTTTCCCCCTGCATAGAGATAAAGAACAGTCAAAAGGTAGTTTATCTTATATATACTATATATATATATTACGTATATATATATAATATATTATCTATATATAATAATATATATATATAATATATATATATCATATTCACACCTCACGGACGACATAACCCTATTCCTAGGAGGAGAACTTCTCTAGGTAATTTCTACACTAGGGACCGAACCCGGGCATTTGCCATAAGACTCTCTCACGTACCGGTTGAGCCACTGTAGCGGCTATTATTATATATATGATATATATAATATATATATATATATATATATATATATATATATATATATATATATATATATATATATATATATATATATATATATATATAATATATATAGTATATATATATATATATATATATATATATATAATCATATATACTATATATAAAGGAGAATTGGAATGAAATTAATTTAATTTCTTTAATATATTTAAGTTTATAATTTTAATTTAAATAACTTTTATAATTTACTTATAAGATGTATGTATTTCAGAAATAACGAACAGTGTTGAAATGTTTAAATAACACCAGGTGTTTTGAAAGCCAATTTTAAGGGGAGGGTTTGATTTTTGATCGGGCTGAGCTCCATTTTACCCCAATCTTAAAATGGACCCAAATTTTTAATTTTCAATCAGATTTGAACAAAAAACAGCAAACCGAAGCTTTTCTGACCTTTAAACGTCATTTTCGGGTGATTTTATGTTTCTATAATCACTTTTGTATTTTAATTTTTTGGAATCCAGTGTTTTTACATTTTTCAATTATCTCCCTACAATTTATTTTTGAAATCACTTCAAACTTCAAATATACAAAGATTGGACTATTACCTAAATTTATTGAAACGAAATATTGATATTTGAACCTAAAGCCTGCAATGTTCAGTTTTCAAAACCTACTTTTTTGGGTTTTGAAATTAAAAAATATTTTTTTAATCCAGTCTGAGTGAAATTTTCAGGGCATTTTTAGTCTGGGGAGATGCACATTATTTAATTAGATAATCTTTTGGTATATGCAACAGTTTTGAATTTGTCCTTCAAACAAATTTTTTAATAATAAAAAAAAAATTGAAACTTCTACTAAATTTTTTTTGAGTATGCTAAAACATTATCTAAATAAAAAGATGTATGTCGCCCGACTATATAAGCCCTAAAAATTTGATGTTACTTGGAAGAATAGAAAAAATATCTCAATATTTCACTTTTCCAAAAAAAAATTTTTTTTCGAAAAAGTAAAACAGATATTTTTTTCAACTTACCCGATCAACATCAGATTTTTAGGGCTTATATATCTGGCGAGATACATCTTAATACCTATATAATTTTTCTGTTTACTCGAAAAAGTGTATTAAAATTTAGCCAAAATTTTTTGAAAAGTTTCGCAAATTTTTTTTAAAAAAATTCTAAAATATCGGCGTGGGACTTCAAATTTTCAGGTACGTAGTTTTTCTACTAAAATAACTTTATTTACCAATTTTCACAACAACAAGGACCGCTACACCTTTTTAGTAAGGAGGTCAAGGAGTGTAGAAACGACATCTTTTAAAGAAGTTACAATGTTTGGCGTTAACGAGTTAGAAGGGGGGGGTGTTGGGTGAAGAAATAATAGAGATAGAATCGTATAAGTTGGAATTAGAGGCAAAGGTATGAGGAAAAGAATTTAGCTTTAGCAGAAGGTAAAATGTCAGTTTTGACGTCAAAGGTAAAATTACATTTTTTTTGCAAATTGTCAGAAAGGTTATTAGTAGTAGGAGGAATCAGAATAATTATTGCATTTTCTACTGATTTGAAATTTTTTAATGTCATGGAGATTAGATTTTGCACGATTCCGGATGACATATAAGATGCTTGAATTTCTACAGCTTGAAAACGATGTTAGTTTTGGAAGGCAGCGTCTCTGTGAAGAATAGCACGAGAACAAGGAGAGTTAAACAAAGATTTGTTAGTTTAAGTTGAAGGAAAGAGTATGGAATGTACCTCTTCATCCTAGAGAGAATGGCATTGGTTAAGCTTTCTGTGAACTACAAAGGACTTTTTTAGCCGAAACACTAATTAGTCAGATCTGTCTCTTGCTCCAAAATAGCAAAAACGTTTCCTTTCGTTAGGCGGGGGTCTTTATTGAGGAAGACATGAGAAGATAAAACAGGATACATATATTAGAAGGTTGTCCTTGAGCCCCAGAGGCAAAAAGAGTTTATTAATATAAGGAGAATGATTAGGAATTAAGAAAGATAAAAAAAGTTGGATTCATTTCCAAGACTATCTAGAATACGGGTAGTGAGATGTACTCTCTGCTCAATGTCATTCCTAATAGAGAAATGGAAAGCAAGCCTTGAGATCTAGAAGAATATCATTGAATTGGTGAAAATTAAAACAACCTAAAACAATAATTTCAAAGATAAGATAAGAAGGGATCATTTTCTCTAATTTGGAGTTAAAAAGTTAAAGAAGGTATATTAGTTAGTAAAGTTACGAGAGAAATAAAATATAAATAAAGGAATTAAGTATCAGACTGACAAGAGATCCTGAGTGACAATGTAGAAAATTCAAAAGTCTTTAATATAAGACGGCGAGGGGGATAAGCAACGTCGTTCTGCACATGTGCACAGCAATAAATAAATCCCTCGTAATTTGAAAATGTAAGCTTTGTGTTTTCACTTTCAATATATGGTAAAATGTAGTGAATTAATATTTATTCAAAAAGGGTAAAAAAAAAAGTTTTTTTAAGAATAAAAATTTTAATTTTTATACTTATATAAAAATAACTCATAGGCATGAATGAAAAAGAAAACCATAACTTTTTATACTTATAATATTCTTTATAGTAATGTTGCTAGTTATTATTAAAGTAGAAAAAATTAAAGAAAATCTGTTAATTATTATAATGGTAGTTATTAAAGGCTTGCAGATTAATCTATTAAAGTTTATTGATTATTTTGCATTTTCATATTCAATGGAAATAAAATGAAGCTATGCATTAGAATAAAATACTCCAAAAACTACAAGAATGAAGAAATTATTACAAGTATGTGTTATGCAATGTGCATTTCCTTCTGCATCTGCAAAGACAAAAATGTGTGTTTCAGAAATAGAAGGAAAACACATTTTTGTAAATTTTAAATTTGTGTACATGCAAATTTAAATATATATATATATATATATATATATATATATATATATATATATTATATATATATATATATATATATATATATATATATATATATATATATATATATATATATATAATATATATATATATATATATATATATAAATATATATATAATATATATATATATATATATATATATATATATATATATATAATATATATATATATATATATATATATATATATATATATATATATATATATATATTTCATTAATATCATAGCAAATGAAATATGAAAATAAACTAATTACAAATTCAACTAAAACAAAACATTGTAATTACAAATTAAAATGAAAAAGAGATTAAAAAGGTAAATATTTTATTTCATATGAACATTTTATCGTTTTAAAATCAAATTAATAAATAATGCCGGGAAACCTTTTATTCCTCCATGACCAGATGTTTTATTCTTTTTTTCGGGAGATTTGCTCGTTTTCATTTCTACTTTCGCTTTATCCTCTTGGATTAAATTTGGAGAAAAATTTTCAAGCTCTGGTTCTGCAATAGCAACTGCTGAAACTACTGGAACTGCTGGAGTTGCTGGAACTGCTGGAACTGCTGGAACTGCTAGAACTGTTGGAACTGCTGGAACTGCTGGGTGTTTCACTAAAAGTTAAATAAAACATTATAATATTAATTATGTGTGTAATTTATATGAGATTGCTAAAAAATAATGATAAGGACAGGGTCCAAAATTTTGGTAAGGGTGAGCCCAATTTTGACCCCTCTCCTAAAAATGTACATAATATTCGTAATTCAACCGATTTTGATCATTTTTCGAGTGTTTTTCTGTGTCTATAGTCATTCCTTCAGTATTTTTCATTTTTCAAAACCCATGTTTTTGACATTTTTTGCTTCAACTCCCAGATTTTTTTTTCGAAATGACTTCAAACTTGAAATATGCATAGATGGATTCACTTCCAACAAATGTCAGGAAGTACATTTTTGATTTTTAAAGTTTTGCGATCAGAAATGTCCAATTTCAAAAACCACTTTTTTTATTTTTTAAAATGAAAATTTGCGATAGTTTTTTCTTATGTTCGTGCAAAGAGGATGAAATTTTCAGGGCATATGAAGTCGGGGAGATGCACATGTTTTACTTAGATATCTTCTTTGTATATGCATTAGTTTTGGATTTATTTGTTTATGGAACAATTTCTCAAAAAAAAAATAAAATAAATAAAATAAAAAAAAAGTTTGGAATTTTTTTAAAAATTTTCTTTTAAGCATGCCAAAAAATTATTTGTCAAAAAGAATGTATCTTGCCGACTATACAAGCCCTGAAAATTTGATGATCGGAAAAGTAGAAAAAAAATCAATATTTCACTTTTTCAAACGTCTAAATTTTTAAAAGTGAAATATTGATATATATTTTTTCCTAATCATCTGATGAACATCAAACTTCCAGAGCCTATGCAGCCGGACAAGACACATCTTTTGTACTCAAATTTTTTTTTTGTATACTCAAAAGAAATTTTTTTTAAAATTTCCCAAAATAATTTTTTGAATATTTGTTATAAGAACAATTCCAAAATTAATACATATACATAGAAATTATCTAAGTAGAAAATGTGT
>JABUQX010101365.1:10000-20000 GCA_015478945.1 Trachelipus rathkii | reverse complement strand
GAGAGCCTTTTCCGGCAACTATACAATAATGCGGGTAATAAAAAGCATCCGGTTCTGCACCAATCGGATATTATATTAAAGTCCATATCAGGACAAGAGTTGGAAATATTAGGAAGGACAGAACTGTTAGTATTAATTTATGGTAAGTCGTTTAAATGCAATTTTTATGTGGTACCGGACTCTACGTCGTTTCCTTTAGATGTCTTAATAGGAACCGATACATTGAAAATTTTGCCACTTACAATAAACATAAGGCGTGATTGCGCCCATTTTATGGATATAAATGGTGAAATTAAGGAGATTCAGTTAAAATTAATAAAAAAGGGGACCAAGAGCAAGATAATTGCTCCTCTTTCTTTAATTAATCTCCAAAGTTATCCATACCACAATAATATACAAATAGTTACAGATAGGTCTTATAGTCAGGCTCTTAAATCTACACCTACAAGAAACGATATAGAACCTACAGATATGGTAAGTTACAATAATAAGGTTATACTAAATTCAGCTTGTAAAGCAATAAGAGATGGAAATGCTGCTGTCGGTACCGGTACGCATTCTTCCCAATCTCCAATTAGAGTCTCTCCCTATATCGGAGCTCCCTCTAATTGTCATACTATTGGCGTTCCTGGTACCGGGAACTGCCACTCTACGTATAGAACCTCCGTCGGTACCGGAGATCATTCTATACCCCTGTATCGCTCCTCTGCTGGAGGCTGCTTGAATCCCCTGTATCGCTCCTCTGTTGGAGGCTGCTTGAATCCCTGGTATCACTCCTTTACAGGAGGCTGCTCGAATTAAGGCTATTTCAAAGAGAGCACCGCAGTAGCTCCTAATATAAATGCTCAACAAGTGCATTGTACATCATCACGTGCCAAATTAGGTCGGTGCACACCAATGAAACAAGTATATAATGTTAATAAGTCTCAATTTAATGCACCAGTAGGTAAGTTAAATACGAGCAACGCAGTGCCACCACTTCCAAGTCACCTTTCTCGGAGTATAATGTATAATAGTGTCAATCACAACACTTACATTCCTAATCGAACCACCGGGGTGTTACCTCGTATAGGAACACCACTGCCTCATAAATCTTTGGAGCGTCCTGTCAAAAGCTATCCTAGTTCTAGGTCGGATTCTTTTCAGACATCATTGATTACTACTAATGAGCAGTATAACTCTCCAGAGAGTCGGTGTCGTTCAGTTGTTCCTACCATGGAACATACGAATTTTTATTCATCTCTTCCGGATGAGATGGATAATATAAGTAATAGGGAAAAATGGTTAACTGCAGAAGAAGTAGTAAAGCATCAGAAAAAGTTGTTTAGTCAGTACAATAATGGTAAGCGAGTACATTTTCACCCAAAAGAGGTAAGTAAAACTCCCATACACCATCTTAAATATACTTTTAAACTTCCTTCTAAACATACTCACTATTCTTCTAATTCTTTTAAAATCCTTCCTAATTCTTTACAGGAGATTAATACAATTTCACATCCTTCTCTATCTTTGTCACATCCGACAAGATACGCGGGATTACCTGATAGTAGTCCAATTGAAATTAACTCTCCTTTCACTTCGTCGCACCAGATGCGGAAACCTTGCTCGGACTACAACGAAAGTAGCTGACCTTATACAAATTTCTCAACACATCCAACCATATACTCGGATAAAATTACAGAGAGCCTGAATGTTGTCATAGACGACTCCCTTTCTTATAATGTGTATACTTCTACGGACTTAGAGATATTACCGCATTCAAGGTATATTCTCCCTGTTAAAGTACAGTCCAACATAGGTGCTTCTCCTCCAGAGAACTTAGCACTCATTACTGAGAGTAAAAGTGATTATCTTTCCTCAGGCACACTTTTCTTCGGAAACACACTCTCTACATGCCAAAAGGGCAACATTTTATTAGAGCTAGTAAACTTAGGCGCAGATACAGTTACTTTTGACAATCACTGCCTACTTACTACAGCTTCTCCGCTTCTTTACAAAACCACAGAACCATACGACATTTACACTGTCACTGCTTCTAAAGGTCTTTCTGATGCACAAATCAGGGAAGTTTACAGAGAAATATTACTTTCTGAATCGAGTAAGGATTCAAACAAATATGTTTTAAATAATCCTTCACAACTTAAAGACATGCTTTCTTTCTTAGTTAAAAATAGAAACACTATTGCTTTAGCGGATGATCCAGTAGGCATCTGTTCTTTAAACAAATTTTCTATTAAACTTATGGAAGGCAGTCCGGATTTTGTGTACAAACGTCCATATCGATTACCCCATAAATACAAGGAAGCCATTGACGAATGGGTAAAGGACAGCCTGGAAAAAGGATACATAGAACCTAGTATTTCTCCCAGTTCCTCTCCTTTACTTTTAAGAGGAGGCTGTATAAAAAATCACGACATCTCCTAATCTTAATGAAAACGTTGATTTTTTGAAGGGTAATCTTTATATTTTTAATCTGTTTGCTTTCAAAAAAAGTTATCAAGTGGTTTGAAATCTAGGGGGGGGAATCCCAAGCTCTGAATTTTTTACTTATTCCACTAAAAAGCCCATAAAAGTTTCATTTTTCAAGATATTTCAAAAATAATTTCACGAAAGTACGTGAATATAATGTAGTAATAAAGATATAATCATTTATCTTTGACATTATAAAAAGTAAAAATAAGGTATGATAATTTCTTCAATTTTTTTTCAAAATTTCAAAAAAAAATTCAAGGTCATCCCTTCAATCAGACCTATCACTAAAATGACTTGATAACTTTTAATAAAACTTTGTGAACATCTTCTAGGGTCAATGTAGAAGGTTTCTGGAAAGTTTTATCATTATCGGGAGAAACCTTTTTTTTTAATGATTTTTTATCTCAGTTGATATGGGAAAAATTAATTTGAGAAAACGCAAAACAAAAATTGAATTGATTCTTTTACTGAAAGTAAAAAATTATCTATCTATCTATCTACTGGTTTTCAGAATGCTAAATAAGTAAAGAATAAGATTTAAAAATTTACAAATAGTAGACGTATATGAGAGAGAGAGGTAGAGAATATATAAAGTATATATATATAGTAGGTATATATATATATGAGTATATATATATATATATAGTTCAGAGTGTCTATGACAATGATGAGAAAATTATTATTATATAATTCTACAAAATAATATTTCAGCTACGGCTCGGTTCAGGCTCTGGCTCCGGGCTCCGGCTCCGGGCTCCAGCTCCAGCTCCGGCTCCAGCTCCAGCGAAATTCTGTAAAATTTTTAAAACAAACACTATCTTGCAAATTTTTTTCAAATGCCAAAAATTCTTTAAAAATTATACACCGGCTCTGGCTCCGGCTCAATTTCAAAAATTCTATCGACTTCAGGTAGATTAATTTTACTTACCAAAAATTTTTTTCCTTTTATAAGAAAAAAATTATTTATTGATAAAAATATATACTTTTTCCGGTCTGACTCCGGCTCTGACTGGCTCCAGATCCAATTTAAAATTATTCAGCGGCGACTTCAGGCAGACCACATTTCACTTGAAAACAAACATGATAAAAGGTCTTACTTTATTCCAATTGGATCCGATCTTGTTTTGGCATTATTCAGCTAAGACCTGGCCAACACTTCTTTCAATTCGTAAAAAAATTCTTTAGTAATAAAATAGTGATATCATGATGCACCGAACCTCCAGCTCCGGCTCCGTCTAAGGTTTCCTCTGGCTCCAGCTAAATTCAAAATTGCTCAGCTCCAACCTCAACACATAATTTTTTCAAATGCCAAAAAATTCTTTAAAAATTATACTTGATTCCGCTCCGGCCTGGCCCGCCCGGCCCACTTCAAAAATTTTATTCATTTATATAATATATTAATTTACTTCCAAAATTTTTTCTTCTTTTCTATAAAAATTAATTTATTGATACAAAAATGTATACTTTTCTCCGGCTCCGACTTCGGCTCTGACTCTGGCTCCAGATCCAATTTAAAATTATTTCAGCGGCGACTTCGGGCATACCACATTTCACTTGAAAAATATTGATAAAATGTATACTTTGGCTCCGGCTCCGGCTCCGGCTCCGGCTCAGTTTCAAAATTGTTCAGCTGCGACCTCGGCCACAACACTTTTCAATAGCAAAAATTCTTTGATATTAAAAATGCAACTGATCCGCTGCAACTCAGTTCATTCTGACTTAGTCCTGCCCGGCTCCATCTTACAGCTCCGGGTCCGTACTTACTTTACGGCTCTACTTCAAAATTACTTATTCCGACATTAGCCAGAATTATTTTCACTTGCAAACCAATTCTTGAAAAACAAATTTACAAACCAGCCGGCTCCGGCTCATGTTCCATTTATATGACTAAAAAAGATCCTGAGTGAAACTCAGTTCTTGTTTTCGTGAAGTAAACTTTACATTTTCTATAAAAAATAAAATAAAAAAAAACATTGTTGATCCTGGAAAGTTGAATTATAATTTCGAACTTGAAAATGAAATTTTTTAGTTTGACACCTCTTTAAAAAAAATCCTCTATCTAAAAAACCATTTAGAAATTCCAAACAAAAATCACACTATAATTAGGAGATTTTTCTAATAATTAAAATAATAATAAAAAAAAAGTGAAATTTTTTGTTTTTACTCAAAAAAGTTAGGGTTTGCCTGATACAGGCTCCCCTTAATTCCTAAAAAGAGTGGTGGTAAAATGAGGGTAGTAGTGGACTACCGGATGTTGAACTCATACACAGTGCCGGATCGATATCCGCTTCCCAATATTGCCGAATCCTTGTCCTTAATAGGGTCCGCACGCGTGTTCTCCTCGATCGATTTGCTCTCAGGCTTTAGTCACCTAGAGGTGGAACCAACGTCTCGACCCTACACTGCTTTCTCCACTTCGCGAGGGCCTACCAGATGAAAATCATGCCCCAGGGTGCCCGGAATTCGCCCTCTATTTTCAGTCGCATGATGGAAATGGCGCTTTCCGGCTTGTTAGGCGTCGTTTGTTTACTTTTTATTGACGATATTCTCATATTCAGTAAAGACATTTCTTCACATTATACACATCTCACAAATGCTTTAACTAACGCCCACCTAAAAATAAAGCTTGAAAAGTGTTCTTTCTTTAAAAGTAGTCACTTTCTTGGTTTTAAAATCAGTGAAAAGGGGCTATCCCCTGATCCGGTTAAATTGGAAGCAATTAAAGGAAATTCCACAGAATGTGTCTGATGTCCGTTCAACCCTAGGTTTCTTCAATTATTTTCGCCACATGATACCCCACTACTCTTCTCTTGTGCAGCCCCTAACTGGTCCTAGAAGATTATTCCATTTTCTTAGTAAATGAATACAAATAGTCTGCTTATGACTCTTTTAAAGAAATTTTTACTTTTTAGATCCAGCACTTTCTTTCCCAGATTTCTCTAAACCGTTCATTTTAAGCACTGATGCTTCTGATTTTGGCATAGGAGCTGTATTAGCTCAATTAGATGAGAATCTGGAAAGAAAACCTTTAGTCTACTTCAAAATGCTAAACAAAAATTTGCTGAGCATAGAAGCTTGGCTATAGTAACACATAATCAGAACTATAATATTTGGTTATCCCCTTAAACTTATACGAATCATTCCGCATTAGTACACCTTTTTCCGACATAAACAGTTAGCTGGTCGCCTAGGAAGGTGGAATCTCAAAATACAATCTTTCAATCCAGAAATAGTATATATTGATGGTAAATTGAACATAAATCCCGACTATCTTAGTCGTCACCCTGTTCCAGACACTGGACACCTTTCTTCTTCTAATGAAGACGATCCTGACCATAAAACTTCTGCCATTTGTTTTAAGGAGTTTCAGGATCATCCCGAAGAGCCTTCTATAGCTCTTGCTCATAATCCTGTTCCAATAGCTTTTCCCGACACTAGAGTTTACACTTTTACAGATGATGTTGTTTTCCAACAGCGAAAATGTCCTAGATTATCGGAAATTATCACAAATATTGAAAATTCTCCTAACCCGGACAGTTGTCTCCCACATCTTGTTGTCAAGATATTACTTTATTGGGTTTCTCTCAAAAACAAATATCTGCTTGAAGATCCTGATTCTCTCATATACACTATTATATTTTTGAACCATAATACACTTTCTGCAGGACATCCAGGTGCTGATCGCACTGAATATCGCTTAAGGGAAAGATACACCTTCCTCGTCATCTACTTTTGTTTCCTTCTTCTAAACAATGTACCTCCTGTCTTGAAGTCAAAGAGCTCAACCCCATCCAGTTATACCTTCAACTCACATCCACCTTTATCCTTTTTCTAGAGTTCATTTAGATACTATATAGGCCCACTTCCTAAATGTAAAATTACAGGCGCTAAATACATCCTAGTTTCAAGGATGTCATGCTGATATTGTGGAAATATGCCCTGTATTTTCTAGAGACAAAAAGGAATAGAAACCTTCCTTAAATAGAGTCATTTCAAACATTCCGTACCGAAATCCTCATCACGGACCGAGCTGCCGAGTACACGTCAGAGTTTTTCAACGAAGTTTGCAAAACATGGAACATTAAAAATCGCACTATTGCCGTCAGACATCCTGCGAGCAACAGTTTGGTTGAAAGAGAAAATAGACGTATAGAGGATTACTTGCGTCATTTAGTTTCCACACAGCACGACGACTGGGGAAAATACATTTCTTTTGCACAAATTTCCCTACCTATAACTCTTCTATCGGTAATACTCCACATTTTCTAGTCCATTTTTATGTTCGTAGGCTACCCTACGATCTTCCTGACTATGTTTCACCTTTTGTTAACAAAACACAGCCTTTAAAGGATCATTTATATGACTTTAACGCGGAAATGGCCGAAAGAGCTGCTGCCATCCGCGAATTGGCTCGACAAAAACTGGAAAAAGAAACATTAAGAATCGCCCAACAACAACACTCAAAGGCTCCTATACGTCCTATACGTGTTGGCGATTACGTTTATCTACTTGCAGTAAAACCTCCCCATTTATCTCCGAAACTGTTCAAGAAATGGGTCGGTCCTTACTTAGTTGTTAATGTTCTTAAATTTAACAAATATCTTCTCAGATGTCTTGTTACAAATAAAGAATTTGAATCTCATGTGGACAATTTAAAAATTCTCCCTATGCCAATTGTTAAAACCATGGACAATAATCTTTCGTCCAGTTGGAAATCTTATGATCCTATAAGGAATCCACCGTTGCCCCCGAAAACTGTTCAACATGGTTTTCGCCAGCCGCCTCCCCGGCCTCCACCTGCTCGACCCCTTCGTCCTCGTGGAGGGGGCCCATCTTCAGATAATCATTCAGACAACGATGATGATGATGAGTATGATCTACAATACATATTGTCACCCCCTGTACAAGCTGTACAACAACCGCATCAGGTGCAACAACAACAACTCCGAGTTCAGCAACATCACCCAGTGCAACAACAACAACTCCGAGTTCAGCAACATCACCAGATGCCATAACGGCTATCGCCAGTACAACAACAGCAATACCAGGGACAGCAACATCAAAGAGATGTAACTCCTATTTCCCCTGAATCTTCGCTACCTACTTCGGTACAATAAACAACCCAAAGAGTTCCTTCTGATTCATCTTTGGTACAAGATCCTAATGGACAATTCAATCCATATCTAACACATTCTTTACGTAAGAATATTTCTTATAGCTCTCCGCAGCTTTCTTCTCTCAGCCTAATTTGTCTGGTCAGAGTTCATATTCATAGTTCTCCTCTTCTCTCTAGGCGTTCTTCTACTCATAGTAGTGTTCCTCCTTCTTCCCCAGACCAACAACAAGGTATTAGAAGTCCTATTAGATACTATGATGAATACCCTAACATACATTCGTCCCCTTCTTCTCCTGAGGAAACTTTTGTTAAGGATGATAGACGAATAGATCCTTCCTACCGTCCTCATCCACAATTTATAGGTCCTCGTGCAAACTCTCCAATGAGACTTCGTAGTCACGCGAGACGAGTGTCACCTCCTCCTTATGTTAATCCCGATTCACCATCTTTCCATACGGTTGATCCTAATTCTATTTCTTGGACTCCCAATCCAAATGTTCGTTCTAGATCTGTTTCTGACATATTTAGGCAATTTCCCTTGAGTAGTTCCTCCTGCCTTACCTCTTAAGTCAAGAGACATTCCTCCTGCTTTACCTCTTAAGTCAAGAGACGTTCCTCCTTCATTGCCTCTAAAATCAAGAGATATTCATCCTGAATTGACACCTAAGCTTCCACCTAAATTACCTCCGAAGCTTTCACCCAAATTCACTAGTGTTTTTGATTATTCTACTCCTACCTATTCTCAAAGAATGTATCCTGTACGAAATATTTTACAACCTTTCCATTCTACTCCTATAACAGATGCATACACCTTTCTTCTCATATGGTTCCTGGTAATCTTTGCCACTCTCCTCACTACTGTCAATCCTGTACCCAGTGGTGTTGGACTTGCCAGCACTGGAGCTATATCAAAAACCAAGAAACATAAATCATATCAATCATATACAAAATCAACAATATAATTATTACCCACAGAACACACATAAATAATCAGTGTTCATCTCATATTTATTCAACGGATGATTCCTTGAAGTAAGTATGGAATGTATATTGTGTACATAGTTAGTCATAGTTAGTCTTAAGAGATCAATCTACATCGTGTGTTCTACGCGCGATTTTTGAATTTATAGTAAGTAAGTAACGTGTGTTATGCGCGCGTGATTTCGATCCTTAGTATGTAAGTTACACATAAGTGTAGCATTAGTATAGATCTGAGATTTCTTTTGTATGTTTATAAAAGAAGCAAATAAAAAAAACACATACGCGAACTCAAAAATGAAGAAAACAAATAAAACAAAGATAATAATTGATAAATAAAGAAGTCCAAAGGTTATATACTTAATTGCCATGATATAGAGAAAACGTTATATATATATAGTTTAGAGTTACTAGAAATTATTTAATTACTTTATAATTTGTTATGTTCTTCCTTTCAGATGTTGATGTTAACTATCCTATTCCAATTCCATGAACATGCTTCATTATGTTGCCTTTTGTTTAAGTTTTCCTTATTCTAATGCTAAAACCGACAATGCTATAATGATTAATCCTGGACTTATCATGGATTTTGACAGCAATGTCAAATTTATTTCTGGATACTTAGATCTACGAGTAGATTTAAGGAATTCTAGAGAAATTTACAACCAA
Organism: Trachelipus rathkii; assembly: GCA_015478945.1. NCBI lineage: Eukaryota > Metazoa > Arthropoda > Malacostraca > Isopoda > Trachelipodidae > Trachelipus > Trachelipus rathkii. The sequence goes on along the minus strand of JABUQX010101365.1, from coordinate 10,765 downwards.
CTGTTAAGTTCAAAAACAGATGTCACCAACTTATGCGAATCTTTCTTACCATTCTTCAGAAAGAAAATATAAGCTTTTGAATCAACCTTTCCTGAATCTAAAGAAGAACATACCTGGCGACCTTTGAATTCTATCTATCATTTTCCTCCTACTCCTATTCCTAAAAGAAGAACTTACACCTTAGACCGTTTTAAACGTCAATCTTACATCTCTGCTATATCTTACAATGGATCATTGTGGAATCAAAATAACCACATCTATGTATATCAAATGGATATTTTAGATCGGTATGCTTCTCATACCTTGCAACAATTGAATTTTCTTTTGAACGATCCATGGATAAATTCTTATTCTTCCTCTTCTTCTACTTCCCGAAAACGTCGTGGTTTACTTGACATCGGTGGAAAATTCCTCCGTTCGCTATTCGGTACTGCTATGAATGATGATGTCCAATCATTGCAGAAACAAATAGCTGTTTTGTCTGAGCAATCAGATAATGTAAATTCCTTGTTTTTAAGGTTTAGAGACCAACTAAAATCTAACACAAATTCTCTCTCCACTTTGACACAATCTATAGATGATTTGAAAAATCAAACTCAAAACCTTCAATTAGCTTTTTCCTTCTTTAATGCTATAAATTTGATAGATTCCTACTTTTCTATTTTGAATACCTATATGCAAAATTTATTAGAACTTAGAAATAATATTTTAGATGCCTACTTATTGGCTAACCAAAAGACTACATCATATACCTTATACTCCTTC
>JABUQX010101364.1:37500-44496 GCA_015478945.1 Trachelipus rathkii | reverse complement strand
ACAGAAAGAATGGAGACATCATTTATTATAACAAATTTTGCTTCGTAAAGATTTGAATAGCAGAAGAATTTCAAGATTATTATTCTTCTGATATTGAACAACTCTGAATCATATCATTAGTATAGTTCTAATTAAATTATTTAGAAGATACACGCAAAATAGAGTTATTGAGAGAAAAGTTACCTACTGACACCTGAACAAAGTTCTTTCCCCTTCAATAAGCCACAAAACCTTCTTCTCTTCTAATCTATTCTCGTAATCATCTATAAAATATATACCCTATATTAATAAAATACTCATAATCATTATATAATTTATTAATATAATGGTGAGGAATAATAGAAAGATAATATTGAATAAGAAATAGTACAAATATATATATAGATATTTATTGCAAACATATATACAGAGGGATAATTTACATAATATCTCCGATACCATATATTATAGGTGAAAATATTAATAATATATTTCACCAAATTTTATATTCCTTTTTCAGTGTATACTTATTGACAGTACCTGTAACTTTACATCTCATCATTTAGAGATGCAGGAGTTCAAAATACGGGGTTAACGTTTATTAAAACTCTACAACCTAGAGAAGTTTAAGAGTATTTTAAAAGATATGCATAACAGTCGCTGTGGCAATATCTATACAAAATAGAAGAGAGAGAGGAGAGAGTAGATAAAGAGGAATAAGAAGTAAGAGAGAAGAGAGAGAGAGAGAGAGAGAAGAGAGAAGGATAGTAAGAAGAGAGTAAAGAGAGAGAGAAGAGCTTAAATCAAGAGAATATTAAATAATATATGTAAACATTATTATCCAAAATGATTTTAGAGTTACTACTATTATAAATACTATATACCATATTATAAATATTTATTTTATTCTGATAATAGATCAAAAAATTATAGCTTGGAGTTATCTAATAAGCACTATACTATATCATGAATGTATTATTTAATCGTAGATCATACTAATATTAAACTTATAATATTATTATATTATGTATATTATATAGATATATTATATAATATATATATATATATATATATAAAATTATAATTAATATATATATACTATATAGTAGATATATATATATAATATATTAATATACATATTATATGTGTACTTAGTCGTGGGGTAGTAAGGTGAGTGAGGAGGATACACTGCCCCCTCTATAAATCTTGCGAATACAAAAAATAATGAATACCTTATAATTATTTTTTGCAGAACTTACGTTTTTAAGGTTATTATATTAGTGAAAAACTGTTGAAAAGGATATATTTACAAATTCAGATTTATAGATCAATAGATGGTAAGTATAATTATATGTCTGTACTGTGTGTTATGCATGATCTGTGGTTGTCTTATCTATGTTTTAATGTTTTCGTTATTTTCATATTGACTTTTTGTCTACTCTTATAGATCTTATAGCTTTATACAGCTAGCCTTCTTACTGACATAGTATTACTACATTCGCAATATAAAACTACTCAGTATGTCCGAAAAGCAATTAGCGCTAGTACCAAAGGCTGCTTAGAGTATATATATATATATATAATAATATATATAATAAATATTTTATATTATATATATATTATAAATATAATTAATATAATATAATATATTATATATAATATATATATATAATAATATTATATATATATAAATATATATATTAATATAAATTATAATAAATATCAACTCAATCTTTTGCCACCCCCATAAATGAAAAATTACCTGCCTACGCACACAATTATTATTTGTAATAATATATTAATATATATATAAATAAAAATAAATATAAATGAATGTAATATATATTTGATATTTATCTCTATCATGTAAAGGAATAAAAGTTTTATCATTTTTAATATTAATTATATTTAATAATTATATAATTATAATTATTATAATTACTATATAATATTATATATATATATTAATATTATATAAATTATTAAAGAGAATATGCCAAGCAGGAAAATAAATTATTATTTTTATTTTCATTAATTTTATAATATAAATATAAAAACGTTTGATCGAACCATAACATGGCCATCAATCAGGTATTTAACTGCAAAAGACAGGGCATAAAATTAGTATAAGTTATATATATTAGTTATCAGCGACACTGCAGTGGAGTAGAGGATGTTATTTATATTAAAGTTATTTAATAAATTACAATAATAATAATATAGATGTGTCAATTCATGAGATTAATATATTATTATTAATAGTCTAATGCTGAAATTTATTATTTCTCAGTATATTATATATATTGTGTATTATATTAAATATATTATATTATATTATTTATATTATTATTATTAACGTTTCACAGAGGTGAATAAGGTTTTTTATACTGTTTTGACTTCTGATGTATATATGAGCTAAATTTTATATCTATATTAGTGCAAATTGAGGATTAGATCGTATCATATTGATTTTGGAGTTCATTAGTCCAGCACTCACGTCAAGCAACTGCTGTTCACTAGTTCCATAGATTTAAACACATAAAACTCTCACTGTATGAATAAGGGATTGTGTTGTTAGTGGAACTAGAGTACAGGGTTTAATCATGACCTAACGCATCAAACTTATAAACACAAACGTTTTCAAGCAATACTATTAGAGTCATATATCTCTATACTATAAACTGAGGTATGATTACTTAAAAATTTTTGCACATAAACGCCACTCATAAATTTATTTAAATACATTATTTAATTTATAATTAGTTTTAATATATACGCATTTTCATTGTTATTCTATTATTATCTCTATAGATTTTATTAATAAAAAAATTTATTTTTATTTTTAATAATTTACTAATTCATTATTCATATAAATAGCTTTGTTCATTGTATTCCATAATAATGATCAGAACCATGGAATTGATATCGAAAACGTATGAAATTTAATAACACTAAATGACAAATATTCTTACCTGCTTTCTGGCTCGATCCCTTCTTCATATTTAAATACTCGAGTTGTTCTAACTTATGGAACCAGATCTATCAATCAAAACTTATTATATTAATTAAAAATTAGTTATAAATTATATTTATAATATCATATATTATATATCACAATTGGTATATATATATATACTAGTATATATATATATAATATTTTATTACATTATATAATAATATATATCATTAATATATATATGAGTTTATATATATATATATATCCTATATAGAATATAGTTAATATATATATATATTATATATATAAATATGTTGTGTGTATGTGTGTGTGTGTGTGTGTGTGTGTAAAGCCAATCATTGACATAAAACTAAAACTTTGAATATAAAAATTTAAATTTTATGGTTATGGGAATATTTTTTATGTGATGAAGTTCTTGTTTACATAATTTTTTTTTTAATGATGCAACCTTAAAATATTACCACACTACATTTCAAGTTAAAATTTTAACTCTACTATTTTTTTCCTCTTTCTGTCCTTCGAAGCTTTAAGTTTTTATTTAGGTATTCTAGAAATTTTAAAGAAAAAAAAACGAAAAACGAAAAAAAAAAATAAAAGTAAAAGAAAAAGAAATAATAACATAAAAAAAAAAGTTGGAAAACTTGTACTGTAAAATGTCAGAGATATTTTTTTATTGTTAAAATCTTTTAAAAGGAGTTTTGTATATATATTATATATATACATATATATATTATATATATATATATACTAAATGTATATAATATAGATATATAATATAAATATATAATATAATATATATATTATTATAATATATAAAATTACCATATTTTAAAATTAAATAAATACAATAAAGATATTAAACTAGTATAGGAATAATATATATATATTATAATAATATATATATATAATATATTAATTAATAAATATTATAATATTAATTATATAATAATTATATATAATTATAAAATATATATAATATAATATATATATTAATAATATATATATATATAATAATTATATTATATAATATATAAATTATAAATAAAATATAATAATATATATTATATTATATATATAATATATATAATATACTGTATACTATCTCTTTTTCTCCTCTCATACCTACCTGTACAACAGCCATTGATCTTCAGGGTGCCATTTAACGCATCCAGATCCTTACCTGACCAGCTCAACCGAGCTTCGTAACCATTGATTTCATACCAGGAACGCAATTAATTTCCAGGGCGGGAAATGTATTCATCAGAGTTAAATTGACAGGTGAGTAGAAATGTGTATGTGTTTTCCTGGACCTGACTTACAAGTTTGGACAAGATATTTGTGGTAGGTATTTGGTTGTGCTTGAATCTGTGTTTGTCAAATTGGAGTAAGTTTGAGGATGGTGGCCGCATCTTTTAGATTGTCCAAAGATGACTGGCTTAGTTTATCTTGGAAAATAAAGCTTGAAATTCTGGTGACTAATATATTATTATCTGGTGGATGTTTTTTGTTTTAAAGTTGTATGATTTTTATGTGGTATCTGCATCCATTAGGATTAGTATTTACTGTATATATATATAAAGTATTGCTCGGATTTGGTTGGTGTATGATGATGGTTTATTTAACTATAGATGGATTGTTGGCCAGGATCTGTCTTGTAGAGTATATATAATATATAATATATAATAAATATAATTTATATATATATATAATTATTAATATATAAATATAAATATATAAATAATAAAATATAAAAAATAAAATATAATATATAAAATATTATATATTTAAATATTAATATAATATAATATATATATATAATAATTAAATATAATATATATATTATTAATAAATAATTAAATAATATATATAATATTATTATATTAATAATATATATATTATATAAAATATAATAATAAACAAAATGATAGTGTGGTAATAGGTAAAATAAATCATATATATAAACAAAAGCGAAAGAAATTGTCATCTATACCAAAATTGGGTAACCCTTAAGCATCCTGCATTCGAGAATAAACACCAGTAGATAACAGCAATAAACAATACCCTCACAATCAATCAAATCTCATAAAATACGTACCACCTTTAAGTCAAGAGTTTTAATACTCTTTTAGGATTCCTATCAGAACTATTCATTAACAATGTCTAAAATATGTTATCTCACCCTATATACTATGATTACAGATTTATAATATACTACTTTGTTTTCTTAAATATATACTATATATATATATAATAATTATATATATAATATAAAATATAATATATATATATATTATATTTATAATTATAAATATATATAATATATATTAATATAATATATATAATATATATAATATATATATTATATATATATATATATTATATATATAATATAGGTTCCACCAGGTTCGCAAATGGTCGGGTGGGAGAATGTGAGCTATTCTCTCTTTGGGCTTGGCTTCGTCTGCTCAGCACGTTAACCTGATACACACCCTCATAGATTAGGGGTTCTGCCGCGTGAGCGTTGATGTTATATCTGATATATATTATATAAATATATATATCATATATATAATACTTATATATAATATATATATAATATATTAATAATATATAATATATATTATAAATAATATATATATATATATATATATAAAGTATATATATATATAATAATATATTTATAATAGAATATATATTTATATATATATAATATATGATATAATATATATATATATTATATATATATATATATTATATATATTATATATATATATATATAATATATATAAAAATTAATATATATATATATATATATTAATTATATAATATATATATATATATAAATATATATATATATAATATATATAAGATAGAAAGAGGTAATATAAGATAAATAGGTATGATATAGAACATATACTATATATATAATAAGGCTATTTTTATAATTTTAATATAATAAAAATTATAAAACAATATAATATATATATACTATATATATATATATATATTATTTATTATATATATATATATATAATATAATATATATATAATACTACATATATATATATTTTGTATATACTATATATATATATATATATATATATATAATAAATTATATAATGATATAATATATATATATATAATTATATATAACTATAATATAATATATTAATATATTATATATATACTATATATTATATTAAATAGGGATTCGCAGGAAACATGCATGAATTTTATGGAAAGGGTAAAGGTAGATAGCACTCCAGACCCAGTGGTTTGTCCTCCCTCTAACGGGTGAGTCCGTTCCTGCTACCCGCATGCATAATGGCTTTCGGTTATACGAAAGGTGTTGCTTTATTGTAAAATTTCGCAAACAACCTACCACAACCCCCATTTTTCTGCAAACTCGACCGACCAACTCCAATCACTGCAACTTCGATGGAGCCAACTCAATAATCCTGCAAAACTTGACCGATCCCGACCCCAACCTCCAAACACCTATTTTCTGCAACTCCGACCGATCCCGACACTATCTTTCAACTTTCGATCGACCCAACCCTTATTTTTCTGCAACCTACAATTGCCTCAACCTCCATTTTCTGAACTTCGACCGGCCCAACCCCACTTTTTCCGATAGAGCCAACCTAATTTTCCAAACCAAAAACTCAACCTTAACTCCAACGTCTGCTACTCCGACAGACAGAACCTCTTTTGCCCCCAAGTCGATTTTTGGAGGATTGCTAAACTTTACTGTATTTAAATGTTGCTAAGATAATCTTTTTCTATATTTTTTAATTATTTAATAGGTGTTTTAAATTATTATAATTGTATAATAATTCATTGCATGGAATCATATATCATATAAATATTAATATATATATATATATATATATATATATAATATATATATGTATATATATATAGAGTATAGGATATACTATAAATTATAAAGCTTAACATTTCCATAAGTCTTTTTCCTTTTTAATAATGCAACTAATTATAATTATTATTAAAGTTTTATAATAAATAAATAATTAACA
>JABUQX010101364.1:7500-22500 GCA_015478945.1 Trachelipus rathkii | reverse complement strand
CTACCTCCTCATTTCGCTCGAAGGGGTTACGTCGCTTTGGTCTCTGAGCAGTTTGCCTACTAGTTACATAAAATTTTATAAGGAAAGTTTTATAGAGAGTCAAAGGATCTTTAATTTTACTCTTATGTAAATTTTTCATAAAAATAATATTTGAAAAGTTATGAGGATATACATTAATAAATAGCCACCCTATAGAAATTTTTATAGAAACAATTGTATAGAAAATTGCAAAATAAGTACATTTGCTTCTATGTGTTTTACTCCTAAAATGAATATTAAAGGAACTATTTTAAAAAAATTAAAAAATAGAATATTTTAAAAACAGTAAAAGATCCAAGCATTCACTTCTTAGTGCCTCTATAGCCGAGTGGATAGAGCGTTGGATTAGAGAATAAAGTTTCTGGTTCAATCCCAGACAGGATCAAGTTTTTTAAATAATGAGAAATTTAATTAAGAGCAAAGAATGACAAGAAGAAAAACAGTCCACTAAAAGTGGACTAAACAGCAAAGAATGACAAGAAGAAGAAAAACAGTCTACTCAAATTGGACTAAACAGCAAAGAATGACAAGAAGATAAACAGTCCACTCAAATTGGACTAAACAGCAAAGAATAACAACAACATAAGATCGTTGAATAATAATAATAATAATAATAATAATAATAATAATAATAATAATAATAATAATAATAATAATTTAAGCAATTTAACTTAAGTCTTAAGACATCAATGTAAAAAAATATGTATATATAGTTTTTTTACTTCTTATTAGCGTTAAATAATAATAATAATTTTTATAACATTGTAAAAAATAAAAAAAAATTGATTTTACCTTAAAAAGAAGTTAGTTTTAAAAAATCTGCTCTGACAACTTTTCGAATTTACATATTCTACATATGAAAAGTGAAAAAAATTTCTAAATTCGTTAAAAAAAACCGTTTTTTTCATTCCAGGATTTTTTCCAGAATTCCAGGAAAAAAATCTACGGATTCGAAAAATACATTTTCAATTGTTAAATGTTAAATATCTGGTTCTACTTAACATATAAAGATAAATAAGGTATGGATTTATAGGTTTCCAAGTGCGAGGAATCCGAATCTGTTATTATTTTTAAGGTATTTTTAGTAGGAAAAAAGTTATCAAAAATAATTTTAAAAATACAGAGATAAGAGAAAATTTTAAGGAGAGCAAAATTGAAGAACTCGATGAGTTTTAGGGAAATATAATATTTTTTTATTTCTTCTATAATAAATAAGGAAATAAAAAATGAACAAATATAAAAAGAAAGTCACCTTTTCACAAAATAATTATATTTTCGAGATGGATAATTATGATAGAACAAATGATGGGCTAACTTCTATAATTTTAGATAAAGAGCGTTTTTCAAGAAGAATAAAAAATTTAGAAGAAAAATTAGTCCCTATTTTAAAATCAAAGCTCGAAAAAATTATGAAATTCAAGAATAACGAAAATCCAAAATTGACTTATAATAAAAAAATCTATAATAAAATGGTAAGATCTGAGAATGAGCAAAATCCAAAATTGACTTATAATAAAAAAATCTATAATAAAATGGTAAGATCTGAGAATGAGCCAAATCCAAAATTGACTTATAATAAAAAAATCTATAATAAAATGACAACTTGTGAGATCTGTAATACTAAAATTAAAAATTTTAAAATTCATATAAGAAGTAATAAACATGTGAAAAATACAAATCAATCATTGCTTAATTTGAATTATTTTGATGATAAAAAGAAATTATGCTCAATGTGTAATAAAAGCGTTCTAAACCTTAAAATACACGAGAAAAGTAAGATTCATCAAAGAAATTTAATGCAATGTGATTATAAAAATTGTCGAGAAGGAATTCAAGGTAATTTTAAAGCATATTGTTATACCAATATAAAAACTATTGATCCGAGGTTGTATATTAATAATATGATAAGTATAATTCAGAAAAAAATTGAAGAACAAAATTGGGAAAATTTAAAACTGAGTCTCTCTATTTTTATTAAATTTTATAAATTTTTACCTGATGGAAGAAAACAAACGATTCAAAATTGGTTTAATAGCGGTTCCATGACAAGTATAACAAATAATTCTCAAATAAAAGATACTATTCATGAAATGATCAATAAAATTGAAGAAAAAATATGTAAGTTTACAAGAGAAGGGTCAGGATGGATTATCAATAAACTTTTAGATTTTGAAATAAAGATAGCAAAATATAAACCATTAAGAGCTTCTTCATATATCGAAACTCCAGCTAAATATAAAAACCAAAAATTTGGATTGATTAATATTCAAAATAAAAATGATAACGAATGTTTCAAATGGTGTATAGCAAGATCTGATTGTTTAACAGAAAGAAATCCACAGAGATTATCAAAAAGAATAAAAGAAGTATCTAAAAATTACAATTGGAAAGGAATAGAATTCCCAGTTCAATTAAAACAGATTACTAAATTTGAGAACCAAAACGATGTGTCAGTTAACGTATTTGGACTAGATGAAAAAGAAATATTATATCCTTTAAGAATTACAAAAGTTGAGAAAACTAAACATGTTGATTTACTTTTAATATCAAATGATAAAAATACACATTATCTACTGATGAAACATTTGAGTCCATTCATAGATAAGAAGCATAAAGAAAAAACTTATCCATGTCGATTCTGTTTACATAGTTTTTATAAAAAAGAATTATTAGATAATCATTTACCAGAATGTAGTATTCATAAACCGGTGAGAATGGAATTATCTGAAGGTCAAGTTCAATTTAAACTGTATTATAAACAATTCAGACATCCATTTGTTATATATGCAGATTTTGAAAGCACCTTACAAAAGATACAAACGAGTCAACCGGATCCTAAAGAATCTTATACAATTAACCTACAGAAACATCAACCAAACAGTTGGTGTTGTTATACGAAATGTGATGTAGATGAATATTCAAAGCTCGAAATATATGAAGGAAACGAAGCACCTAAAACGTTTACAGAATATTTAATTTCAGAATCAAAAAGAATTTATGAATTACTGAAAATGAATGAACCAATGAATTTAACTTCAGAAGAAGAAATGAATCATGAAAATGCTAATCGTTGTTATGTATGTAAAAAAGAATATACACAATCAGATTTCAAAGTAAGAGACCATAATCATTTAACAGGAGAATATAGAGGACCTGCTCACAGAAGTTGTAATTTACAAATTAGAAATCCTAAATTTATTCCAATAATAATGCACAACTTATCTAAATACGATGCTCATTTATTCGTTAAAGAATTTGGACATACCGATGGTGAATTAAAAGCAATTCCTCAAACGGATGAAACTTATATAAGTTTCAGTCAGTATATAAAAGTTGATGAAATAATAAACTCGATAAGCATGGAGTTGAGATTCATCGATAGTTTTAGATTTATGTCATCATCTCTTGCTAAATTAGCATCAAATTTAATGGATGAAAATTTAAAGAATTTACACAAATATTATCAAGATGAACAGTTTCAGCTACTAAAACGTAAAGGAATTTATCCATACGATTGGATGGATGATATAACAAAATTTAATCATGAAAAATTACCTAAAAAAGAGAAATTTTATAATATTTTAAATAATGAAGACATAACAAACGAGGACTACAAACATGCGCAGACTATCTGGACAAAATTTAATTGTAAAACCTTTAAAGATTATCATATGTTATACTTACAATCTGATACATTATTATTAGCTGATGTGTTTGAAAATTTTAGAACAACTTGTTTAGATACTTATAAATTAGATCCAGCGCGTTATTTTACATCTCCAGGTTTGTCTTGGGACGCATTATTAAAAGAAACGAAAGTAAAATTAGATTTATTAAAAGATCCGGATATGTTGTTAATGATAGAAAAGGGGATTAGAGGAGGAATCAGTACTATAACACATAGATATGCGAAAGCTAATAATCCATATATTCAAGAAAGTTATGATAAAAATAAACCGCATAGTTATATCACTTATTTAGATGCTAATAATTTGTATGGTTGGGCAATGTCTCAGTATTTGCCTACGGGAAATTTTAAATGGATGAAAAACATTAACGATTTTGATGTTTTGGACATCAGTGATGAATCTAAAAAAGGATATATTTTAGAAGTTGATTTGGAATATCCTAAAGAACTACACAATTTACATAACGATTATCCCTTAGCAGCAGAAAATATAAAGTTAGATAAAGTTTCAAAATTAGTTCCAAACTTGAATAATAAAGAAAAATATATCATACACTATAGAAATTTAAAACAGTGTTTGAATTTAGGATTGAAACTAACGAAAATACATAGAATATTAGAATTTGATCAGAGCGATTGGCTGAAATCATACATTGATCTTAACACGAGAAAGAGAAAGGAAGCGAAGAATGAATTTGAAAAAGATTTCTATAAATTAATGAACAACTCGGTGTTTGGTAAAACGATGGAAAACATAAGAAATAGAGTTGATGTACGATTAGTTAAAAATGAAGAGCAAGCTCAAAATTAGTAAATAAACCAAATTTTGAATCTTTTAAAATATTCTCAGAAAATTTAATATGAAAAAAAACTAAACTAAGATTTGATAAACCTATCTATGTAGGAATGTCTATTTTAGAGTTAAGTAAAACTTTAATGTATGACTTTCATTATAATCATATAAAAAATAAATATAATGAAAAAGCAAAATTATTATTTACAGATACAGATTCATTATGCTATTATGTAGAAACGAATGATATATATAAAGATATGAAAAAGAATATAAAACTGTTCGATACATCTGATTATCCAAAAGAGCATAAATTATATTCAGAAAAAAATAAAAAGGTATTGGGTAAAATGAAAGATGAAACAGCTGGAAAACTGATAACAGAATTTGTAGGACTAAGAGCAAAATTATATGCTTATAAAACATTAGAAAATAAAGAAATTAAAAAAGCTAAGGGAGTAAAGAAAAGCGTTATCAATCAAACGATTAACATTGATGACTATAAAAAAGTATTATTTATGGAAGAAACTCTATATAGGAAACTAAATTTAATACGAAGTAAAAAACATGATTTGTATACTACACAAGTAAATAAAATAGCATTATCGAGAAATGATGATAAACGATATATATTAGAAAATAATATAAACACATTAGCTTTAGGACATTATAGAATAAGTTAGTTGGCGCCAACAATAGATTACATTTTAGTTGTATGTTAGAGTTAAGGAAAAATTTAAAAAATATAAAAAATATTGCATGTTAGTTGTAAGTTAGAGTTAAGGAAAAATTTAAAAAATATAAAAAATATTGCATGTTAGTTGTAAGTTAGAGTTAAGGAAAAATTTAAAAAATATAAAAAATATTGCATGTTAGTTGTAAGTTAGAGTTAAGGAAAAAAATATAAAATATATTTTAAAAAATTTTATTTTAGCGCCATGCCTATAGGCATGGCGCTGTAAAAATATATTTAAAAAATTTTATTTTAGCGCCATGCCTATAGGCATGGCGCTGTAAAGATATATTTAAAAAATTTTATTTTAGCGACCCGCCTATAGGCATGGCCCTAAAAATATATTTAAAAAATTTTATTTCAGCGACCACCTATAGGTGGGTCGCTGTAAAGATAATAATATATATTTAAAAAAAAAAATAAGAAATATTTAACGACAAAAAATTCAAACGTTAATATGAAAAACAATACTTTTTATTTATTTTTTTTTAATATATAATATAAAGTTGTTGATATAGTTTAACGAGAGTTGGGATACGTAGCGAAATGAAAATAATTTATATATAAATCTGGATATATATTGTTTTAATTTTTTAGAAAATTAAAACTTGATGGGGTAGCGAAACGCTACCCCTTTTAAAAAAATTTCAAACAAATACAATTATTTTTTCTCTATAATAAATCATGGAAAACATTTCTATCCAGTGGAAAGATGAGAATAGCAGAAATAATCAAGAACATCATTTCTTATTACCATCTCCTAACTGTAGAGCTATAATTATTGGTGAGTCTGGATGCGGTAAAACGAATTTACTACTAAGAATGTTACTTATGGATAAGTGGTTAGATTATAATAATTTATTTGTTTTTGGAAAGTCTTTACACCAGCCAGAATATAAATTAATAAAATCAGGATTTGATAAGGGATATAGTAAAAACGAAGTTCTTGAATTATTGGAGAAAGGAGGGGGTGATATTGATTCATTTATTAGAAATCTACCTAAAAAGAATAAAAAATCAAAATATAAGGTAGAATATTATGAAGATTCTTCCGAAATTCTAGACCCGAAGGATGTTAACAACAAGAAGAAAAATTTATTTGTATTTGATGATATAATGAATGATTCAAATCAAAGTAAAGCTGAAGATTATTATACGAGAGGAAGACATAATAATACAAGCTCTATTTATATTAGTCAAAACTATTTTAAACTTCCTCGTCAAACAATACGATCCAATGCTAATGTGTTTATATTGTTCTCATTGCCTATAAAAGATTTAGTTAATATTTTTAATGATTTCATTTCAAAAGATATGACGTGGGAAGAATTTCGTAATTATTGCGAAACTGTTTGGAAAGAACCATTTGGTTACATTGTTATAAATAAAAAATTATCACCAGGAGAAGGAAGATATCAAGCTAATTTTAAGTCTATATATGTACCTAAAAAGTTTTTTCCTCTTAAATAAATGTATATTTACAATACAACTCGAAAAGTACATAAAGAAAATTTCTTTGAGACTAATTCAATAAACTTAACCCTTGAAAATCAAAAATATATTAATGAATTGAAATTATTTTTAAAGACGAAAACTGGTTCAGGATTGTTAAATTCGGCGTTGAAGAAACTTCCTTTACCAGAAATGCATTTAAATTTACCTAATAATGTTCCATCGGAAAATATTGAAAACGGATCGTTTAGGAATACAGGAAAATATTCATATTGTGGTCCAGGTACGAAAGTACAAAAAAGATTAAAAGAAGGATATAATGGTGTTAACAGTTTAGATAAGGCCTGTAAACAACATGATATAAATTATTTAAAACATAAAACTACGAAAGAAAGAAATGCGGCAGATGATTTATTAGCAAAACAAGCGAGTGAAATTGCGTTAGATCCTAATGAACCAGAGTACGTTAGAAAAGACGCGAGATTAGTCACAGGATTTATGGGAATGAAATCAAGATTCGGAATGGGTTTACCATCAAAAAACGGGGTAAAGAGCTCGCGAAATCGGGCTCTGAAAAATTGAGGAAATTATATTATAATCCTAAAACTGGATACTCAGGAATCAATGATTTAGTACGAAAAAGCGGGTTATCTTCTAAGATAGTTAAGGACTGGTTAGATCATCAAAACGTTTACACATTGCATAAACCGATAAGACATAAATTTTCAACGAGAAGAGTGATGGTCTCTAGTGTTGATGATCAATGGCAAGCTGATTTAGTAGACATGCAAAAATATAAATCTCAGAATAAAAATATAAATTACGTATTAACAGTTATAGATATATTCAGTAAATACGCTTGGGCTACTCCTATTAAAAAGAAAACTGGAAATGATATCGCAGAGGCATTTCGAAATATATTTAAGAAAGAATTCCTAGAAGAATACATACGGATAAAGGACTCGAATTCATAAATAAACCAACTCAAGAGCTATTTAGAAAACATAGAATACATTGGTTCGCTACAGAGAATGAAACGAAAGCTCAAGTAGTAGAAAGATTTAACAGAACTTTAAAATCTAAAATGTGGAAATATTTTACAGAAAACAAAACAAAGAAATGGATTGATATTCTCTCTGATTTAGTAAAAAATTATAATACAAGTTCTCATAGAAGTATTAAAATGACTCCTGAACAAGGATCTCTTGAGAAGAATAGTAAAGTTGTGTATGAAAATTTATTTCCTCCTACTAAGTCTAAACTTAGGAAACCAAAATTTAACCTTGGTGATAGAGTAAGAATCAGCAGAAAATATAAAGATTTTAGAAAAGGTTATCTTCCAAACTTTACAGAAGAAATATTTATTATATCTGAAGTATTGAAAACAAATCCTATAACTTATAAAATAAGAGACATGAGTGATGAAGAGATTATTGGAAGTTTTTATGAACAAGAAATGGTGAAATATGAAAGTGAATTATACGAGGTTGAAAAAATATTAAAAAGAAATAAAGAGAAAATATTAGTTAAATGGAAAGGATACAATACAACATCTTGGATAAATGAAAAAGACTTAACGGAAATATAGAACGTGAAACGGTAAACAGCTAAACATCAAACATCAAACAGATAAACATCAAACATCAAACAGTTAAACGGCTTTACGAAACAGATATCCTATGTAAAACGGAACGCGAAACGGTTAGATGTTTAACTGTTTGATGTTTGATGTTTGATGTTTTTTTTCTCTATAATAAATGGCATACGTTAATATTAAAGAAAAATCTGATTTGGTAAATATTAGAAAGAAACTTCAGAAAAGATTTTTAAACGAAAAATTAGGTGAACAAGATATCCATCAAGAAAATATTAAACTACTACAACCATTATTTGAACCGATTAAGGATATAACTACACATCAAAAAGAAATACTTCAAACTCAACCAACACTACCAGCTCTTACTTCACGTCAAGTTCCTTTAGCTATTGAAGAAGTATCAGCATCACCTAGCTCTCCTAAATATAAATTTACAAAGTTAGGAAAAATAGCAGGAAAATATTTGCAAGTAATTTATTATCCTAATAAATATGACAACGCATTCGGTATTAAAATGACAGAAGGAGGTGATAATTTTAAATTAGGTAACACAACAGTTAAAATTGATGGTAATAATTTAATTATTGATAAAACCCAATACATCGGTACTGAAGGTCTATGGAAACTTCTAACCTTGAAAAATCCTGGAGAAGTTTCCGTAAATGACTATAATAATTATAAGAAAATAATGATTCAAACTAAAGCGTTTTTTAGATACGATGGAAGTACTGCTAAATCGAATAAGGGTGATAAATATAAGATGTTTATTAAACCAATATATGATGAATATAAATTGCTTGATGAATTAAAATCAGAATTACGTCAGAAAGTAAGAACACCAAGAAGAAGCAGTGTTGGAGATACTCCTCGAAGAACTAGTGTAGGAGACGTACCTGAAATATCAGGTACGGGATTTAAATTTTTACCTTCAGATCCTAATGAGCTTGTTAATAAACATAGAATATTATTTTCAGAAATCCAATCGGGTAATATTAATGTATTTAATGAGTTACAAGCTATTAATGATGAACTGTTAAGATTAGGTATATTGATTAAGATTTTAATAAAAATCTTTAAATAACTTTTTCTCTATAATAAATGAGCATTGTGTTATCTAGTAATACATCTGATTTCAAATATAATTTTTACCCTTCTTTAAAATTAGAAAAGGGTAAAACACATGAAATAGCGTTATTAAATATAAATACGTATAATTCAGTACCAAATATTGATGAATCAAATAATAAATTTGCATATGATTATAACGGTAAAGTTTTTGAAATATTATTTCCAACAGGAGCTTATGAAATCAAAGCAATTAATAATTACATTCAAGAACATCTTGTTAAAAATAAGCATTCAGAAGCATTCAGTATTGAAGCAAACCACATAACTATGAAATGTATTATTCATGTTAGGAAGGCTAATTTTATTATATATTTCGATGAAAAGTCATTTAAAAATCTTTTAGGATTTAGTAGGGATGCTATTGAAGGCATTGGAAAACATGAAAGTGAAAACATTGTTAATATTTCACCAGTAAATTCTATCTTAGTTAATTGTGATATTATAGAAGGTTCTTATCTTAATGGACATCAAAAACCAATTTTGTATAGTTTTTTCCCCGATGTTCCTCCCGGTTATAAAATAAATGAGAGACCTAATACAGTAGTATATCTACCGATAACAATTCCAACTATTAATTTAATTCATATTTGGCTTACTGATCAATATCATAAACCGTTAAATCTTCGAGGAGAAGAAATAACTCTTCGATTACATTTAAAATCAACATAAACTTTTTTTCTCTATAATAAATGGAGTATAATTTAAATTGGAAGGAATCATCAGAAATAGATGATTCAATTAAAAGATTTGAATATCAAGAATATGAACCTTATACAGGAGTTGATTTAAATACACCTAGTGATATAAGAATATCAGTTCAAAATCAGGATGAATTTTTACTACCTTCTAGAAGTTATATTTATATCGAGGGATCTTTAAAAAAAGAAGATGGATCAACATTTGAAAAAGATCAACCTGGAACTGGAACTGGATCAGGAAAAGAATTATATATAAATTTAATAAATAACGGAATCATGTACTTATTTTCAAGAGTTGAATATCAACTTGGAAATAAAAGTATGGAAGAATATCCAAATCCTGGACATGCATCAACTATGAAAGGACTTTTAACATATCCTCTCAATTATTTAGAAGGTATGAATTTTATGTGGTCACCTGATAAATGTGATAAAGTATGTCCAAAAATTAATAATTCTGGATATATGGAGAGACACAAATACTTATTTAAGAACTCATCTGGAAATTTTAGTGTAGCTATTCCATTAAGTCATATATTTGGATTTTGTGAAAATTATGATAAAGTAATTTATGGCATAAAACATCAGCTTACATTAAGAAGAAAAGAAGATGATAATGATGTTATATTAAAATCGTCAGATAAAAACGATGATGGTACTTATAAAGTTCCTGATGGTAAAATTATTTTATCGAGAATAGTATGGAGAATCCCACACGTAACACTTACAGATGAATATTCAATAAAACTGTATAAAGATATTCAAAATAAAGCTACATTAAATATTAATTTTTTGAATAGACAGTGTGAATCTATAGAAGTAAATCAAGGACAACAACAATTCGATTGGAGATTAAATGTTACAGCCGGATCTGAGAAACCTCGATTTATAATTTTAGCTTTTCAAGAAACAAATGGTGATAATCAAATTATGAATAGAGGTATATTTAATCATTGTAATATAACTAACGCTTTTGTTCAGTTAAATAGCGAAAGATATCCAGAAATGGATCTTCGACTTGATTTTAATGAAAATTATTATACAACCGCTTATAAAATGCTATCAGATTATTCTAATCATATACTTAATAAAGAAAATTGTTCTATTAGTTTAATAGAATATCAAAATTTGTATCCATTGCTAGTATTTGATGTAAGTAGACAATCTGAAAAAATAAAAAATTCAGTTACAGATATTAAAATAAGAGCAACTTTTAAGAAAAATATATTAAAACCTACAAAGGCTTATGCATTAGTATTATCAGATCGACTTGTGAAACTACAATCTGATGGAAATAAAATGAATATCGCTTTTTAATTTTTTTCTCTTAAATAAATGAGGTATTACTGTATTCATTGTAGAAAAATAACAAATACTGAAAATGTTCAAAAGGTTATGACAAATAAAAGTAGTATGCTTAGAGGTACATGCTCAGAGTGTGGAAGAGTGAAAACTCAATTTACTTCTAATAAAATATAAAAATTATAAAAAAATATAATATATTATTATTATTTATTTTAGAGCGCATCCTTAAGGATGCGCTCTATGGTTTATTGTATATGTTTAAAATAAAAAAATAAAAAAAGGAAAAAATTATATATAAAATTTTATATATAATAACTAATATATTATTATATTTATTTTAGAACCCATCCTTAAGGATACGCTCTATGGTTTATTGTATACGTTTAAAACGAAAATAAATAATTTAAAAATTGTAACCCCCGTGATTCACGGGGGTTACGAAAAACAATTATGTCCCTTCACTCCCGCCGTGTTTCACGGCGGGAACGAAAAACAATTACGTCTCTTCACTCCCGTAAACAAACCTTTACAAGTAGTATACAAAACGGGGAGCGAAGCGTCTACCAGCATATTTGCGACCGAAGGGAGCAAGTGTGCTGGTAGCCCCGTTTTGATTCACGGCGGGAACGAAAAAAAAATTATATATAAAATTTTATATATAATAACTTTTTTTCTTCTTAAATAAATGACGTACAACGATATGAAAGTGTATCTTACACCAAATCAGGTAAAGAAGTTAAACAACGCAATAAATAAAAAATCTTCTATATCATTTAGAATTAATCCGAAGGATAAAGGAAACATATCTCTTCTCCTAACTCTAACTCAAAAAGCTAAATTTTTAAAAGGTATACCATTTAATTTAAAATTAAGCATATCACAAGTAACAGCCTTGGCAAAACATGGAGGATTTTTAATAACACTTCCAACATTACTAGCAGCTGCAAGTGCAATCGGTTCTCTTGCTGGTGGAGCTAGCGCTATTGCTAAAACTGTAAATGATAAAAAAACGGCTCAAAAGCAATTAGAAGAAACTAGAAGGCATAACCTTCAAATGGAAAAAAAGAAAACAAATGGAAAAGGTCTTTTTTTAAAACCATACCCTCGTCGAAAAACTGGCGAGGGTTTATTTTTAAAACCATACAAAAGTTGAATATTCCGATGAAAGCGTTGAGTCAATATGATCTTATGAAATACGTTAATGAGCTTAAAATTCCAAACTTTGAAGGAATTTATATGAGAGATGCTCTTCCAAAAAAATCTAATAAAAAGGAATGTGGAATCTTGAATTTGGATTCAATTAAAGGTTTAGGAACTCATTGGACATGTTGGTTTAAGAACTGTAATAACTTATGCCATTATTTCGATTCATTCGGTGTTCAACCTCCGACTGAATTTGAAAATTATATTCAATGCGATATTGTCTATTCAACGTATCAAATACAAAAATCGAACGAAGTTATCTGCGGTCATTTGTGTTTATTCGTTCTTTTCGGAGTAACCGTATTGAAATTAAATTTTCACTCAATTCTGCAAGAACTTTTTTTCTCTACAATAAATGAGTGTTAACAACTTTGGTGAAGGACCTCTAACAAGAAGTGGACCACCGGGACCGCGAGGACCTCCAGGACTGTCAGGAATTGGATTTAAATATTTAGATGAGGAAGGTAATTTTGATATCGAAAATAAAAGGCTGGCAAATGCGTCTAATCCTCGAGAAGAAAACGATGTTACTACAAAATTTTATACAGATAATTTAGTAAAAGAAACAAGAAGTAAGGTTGATAAAATGTTAAAACAGACGGGAAATATGAATAAATCAATAACTGAATTACAATCTGAAGGTGATCATATTAAAAAATTTGTTGAAGAAATAAAATCTCAACTCTTTGATATGCATAATAACGTTCTGTTAAAAGATGGTTTTGAAAACGTCTTAAAAACGATTAATAAACAGATTTCAACTCTTAGTGAAAATATAAATAATTTTAAAAAAGAAACATGTGCTTACGAAACAATAATTTTTCAAACAAATTCAAAATTAGAATTGGGGAAGTTCCCATTCGTATTCGGCATGAAAGGAGGTGCTTCTGAGAAAACTGGTTATGTTATGCCTTATGAAGGATTCATTGATACAGTTATATTAACCTCGCAAGATATAAATCAACATATATCAGTAAAATTGTTAATTAACGGAAATGAATATCCCTTAGCTTTAGACAAATATCAAGATGAATTCTTTAACAAAATCAGAGTTAACGATCTTCGTCTGAATGAAGGAGATGTTTTTCAGATTCAATCAAACGTTGATACTAATAATGTAAAAATGCATGTTGTTCAAGTTTTTGTAGGGTATAACTTTATTAATAAAAATATTATGTTAGGAGATGAACCTCTTGAGACGGTTGAGTTTAATGAGATTGAGAATAAAAATGAAACAAATATTTATGAATTTGCTTCTTCAGCAAAAATTAATAACGACATTGAAGAAAAAAATAAAGAGATGAAAAATATTATTATAAGCGATGACTTTGGAAATGTAGTATATAGTTCAGATAATGCTGATCCTGAAATAAAAAGAAACTATGGAGATAATTTACCATAACAATATAAACTTTTTTTTCTCTATAATAAATGAGTGTTAACAAATCAGAGCTAATAAAAATTTTGAACTATTCAACTGGTTACGTGAACACTACAAAACTATCTGATTTAAATAAAGATGTGATTTATGACATTATTGAACTTAGAAAAATTAATACAAAATATGGTCTCGCAATGTTTGCAATTCTACGTGTGGGAGAGGATGAAGTAACTAATGTATTTCTTCCAAGAAGATATGTGAATGTATTGAATGATGAGGAAATTAAATTTTTCAATGAAGGTAATTGTCAAATGCAATATATTGGTGGAGATTATCATCAAATTAATTTTTCATAAACTTTTTTTTCTCTATAATAAATGAACACTTTTCAAAATTATATCTCAAAAATTAATGAAGTATATACCGAAAGAATAAAAGAACTCTTAGAACTAGAAACCTTTACAAGTAATGATATCGAAGAATTAAAAGATCTTTTTAGAAAAATTAATAAATATATAGATTTTCCAAAAAGGGAATATAAGCAGCTGATATTTCGATGAAAGACTAAATTTGAAAATGATTGACGATTCAGATGTGATGATTCAGATGATGATGCATCAGGATGATGAAAAAATAAAAAATATGAATTACTGTAAAGTTTGTCATATAAAAATTAAAAATTTAAAGATACATGAAAAAAGTAATAAACATAAAATAAATGTTTTTAAAATCATTTAAAAACCTTGATCGGTTACATATCCTTAGTAAAATATTTACTGAATCAAAAATAAAAGGAAAAAATTATATTTAAAATTTTTAAATATAATTCTCATATCCCTTTTACTTGATTAAATCCCATTTGTTAATCTCACATATTTTCTTCCACATTTCATTGTATTCATTTAATGTAATTTCTCTTTTGTTAGAAACTTTCTGAAAATCAGATATATTACATTTGACACCACATAATTGTAGTAGTTTAT
>JABUQX010101363.1:17500-35512 GCA_015478945.1 Trachelipus rathkii | reverse complement strand
TTTGGGGAACTTGCAGCCTCTGCACACACGCGGAAAACAGCGTGTCGACATGGCCAACCCTGTAATTATTTTTCTTTGTGCAGTTTAGTTTGGCATAATTGTTGGTTCAGTAGAGGGCAAGGGTTCCGGACCCCGAAAAACCCACCTTCGACCGACCAAAAAACCCACCTGACCTTTTACCTGCCCTTGACCTTTGTTTTGACCGCGACCTTTTGGGCCTTGATCGTTTTGGGCCTTTACCTTTTTTGGCCTTGACCTTTTTGGCCTTGACCTTTTTGGCCAACCCAAATTTTTTGAAACCCTAATTTTTTGGCAACCCTAATGTTTTTTGGCCAACCCTAATTTTTTTGGCAACCCTAATTTTTTCGGGCAACCCTAATTTTTGAACCCTTCGAAGAAGGGTTGCGACAAACGGTTGGCAACCGTTGTACGTATTACCCCTATTTTACGCCCCCTTAATTTTTTCGACCATGGGTCTTTTTCCCACGGTAATTTTTGATCTTCCTTTAGGGGCTTAGCCTTATTTTGATGTCTTAACCTTTGTGTTGACCATGATTATTTCGGACCAACCCTTTGATTTCATGGGTTCCCACCTTTTTTGCCCAGGTAATTTTTGGCTACCCTTTGGTCTTCCATGGGTCAATTTTGCCCCACGGTAATTTTTTCGACCAACCCTTTGCTCTTCCATGGGTCAATTTTGGCACGGTAATTTTTGCGACCCTTTGTCATTCCATGGGTTCAATTGGCCCACGTAATTTTTTTTGGCTAACCCTTTGGTCTTCCATGGGGTCAATTTTGGCCCCACCCTAATTTTCAGACCGAACCCTTTGGTCTTCCATGGGGCAATTTTGACCCACCCTAATTGTTTCGACCAGCTTTGGTCTTCCATGGCGTCATTTTTTGCCCACGTAATTTTTTGATCTTCCTTTATGGGCTTAGCCGTATTTTTTGATGTCTTTACCTTGGTTTGACCATGATATTTCGGCCTTACCTTGCCATATACCATGGTCAATTTTGGCCCACGGTTAATTTTTGGCTACACCTTAGGCTTAGCCGTTATTTGATGTTCTTTACCTATCGTTTGACCATGATATTCGACCTTAACCTTGCCCATATACCATGGTCAATTTTGGCCCACGCCAAATTTTTGGCCACTCGTGCCCACCCGTCACCATATTTCGTTCCTAACTTGACGCATGTATGGATCATCCTAAACTTGAAACGACCTACACGCACACACACACACACACACACACACACACCACACACACACACACACACACACACACCACACACTTATACATAACATTCATATACACTTACACTCACCATAGATACTTACACTTACATTTACACTTATACACACGTGCAAACACACGACCAATCCTTTAGTCTTCCAGCGTCAATCTTTGACCCACAGGTAATTTTTTGTCCTCCTGTTAGGGCTATAGCCCTTTGTTGCATGTCTTAACCTTGTTTGACCATATAGTTGACTTGACCTTGCTAGATACCATGGGTCAATTTGACCCACGCTAACTTATGGCTTTGATGGTTCCCAATCACCGATAGAAGTATCTAGGGATGTTCTATTAGTGTTCTATGAGTGCCAATGAGTGCCAGTGAGTGCCAGGTGAGCTGCCAAGTGAGTGCCAATGAGTGCCAATGAGGGCCAAATGAGTGCCAATGAGTGCCAAGTGAGTGCCACATAGTGCCAATTGAGTGCCACATAGTGCAAACTGAGTGCCACTTTTTTCAAGCCTTTTTCTAGCCTCCCCTGAAGCTAGAATAGCCCTAATATGGGTGTCTCCCCCTAGGTAATAAGGTATGAGAAACGGATTGGTGTATATTAACAATCTGCTAGAATGCTTCCTACTATGAGTAGTATTTTAGAACACTTAAAGCACTTACACTCGGCCATAGACACTTACCTAGCCCATATACACTTACACTCACACGCACAGGTACACTTACACTTACACTCACACCCTCGAAGCTCAATTTTGGTGCCTCATCTTTGATGACTCATCTTGCATGAATCATCTTTGATACCAGCCTATATGATGATTCATCTTGATTGATCATCTTTTGTCTACCTCTAGATCATAAGCTGGCCACCACCAAGCCGCAGCAAGCCCCCTCCCGCAAAGGATGGAGGCCCCGCGCCCGCAGCGACCCGCCCGCGCGATGAAAAATATATATACTATAAGTCATTCATTTTTATGTCATACTTAAACATTTCAAAGAATTTCTTTTCAAATATACTATGATCATTCATTTTTATTCATACTGTAAACATTTTTATTAAAAACATTTTCGGAACTAAAACTGTAACTCATTACAGACCTATTATTTAAAACATATATTTCATTAACATTATTTTTTACTTAATACTTTTTTACTTATATTTTAATTTATAAATTTTAAAAATTGAAAATGTAAGAAGAAAAAAACCAGAGTGTCTGATAAATAACATTTATTTCAATGTAAAATTTTACGAAATTTTATTAAAAATTAACATTACATACTTAAAGCAGTAAATCAGTAAATCAATAGAAGTGTTACCTACCACCCAACTAGGGGGATTAGTATGCTTTTGTTTTACTGCTTTACTGCTAAACTCATGTTTTACTTTAATGCATGTTTTACTGCTTTAACTTATATGTTTTACTGCTTTAACTCGCATAATTTATTAACATTACATACCTTAAAAGCCAGTAAATCAGTAAATCAATAGAGGTGTTACCTAAAACCTAGGGGATTAGATGCTTTGTTTTACTGCTTACTGCTTAACTCATGTTTTACTGCTTTAACTCATGTTTTACTGCTCTAACTTATATGTTTTACTGCTTTAACTCACATATTTATAACATTAATACCTTAACGCATAAATCAGTAAATTCAATAGAGGGGTTAACCTTTAAGCCACCTACGGGGGCATTAGTGTGCTTTTGTTTACTTGCTTTACTGTTGTACTCATTTTTACTGCTTTAACTCATGTTTTACTGGTTTAACTCATATGTTTACTGTTTTTAACTCATACTATTTATTAACGTTACATACCTTAAAAGCAGTAAATCAGTAATCAATAGAGGTGTGACTAAACACCAAGCGGGGGATTAGTATGCTTTTGTTTTACTGCTTTACTGCCTTTAACTCATGTTTTACATTTTTAATAAATGCTTTAAGCTCATGTTTTTACTTGCTTAACTTCTGCTTTACTGCTTTAACTTTCTGCTTTACTGCTTTAACTTTCTGCTTTACTGCTTTAACTCTCTGGTTTACTGCTTTAACTTATGTTTTTTATTTTGTTTTAATACTTTTTATTTATTTTATTATTATTTTTATTTATTTTTATTATTATTTTTATTATTTTTATTATTTTATTTTTATTTTTATTATTATACTTAGTGTTATTTACTTCATGCCTATTGTTATTATTCCTTACATTTACCCATAGACACTTACATTTACACTTATACACACGCGAACACACTTACACTTATACACACATTCACTATGACACTTATACACACATTCACTATGACACTTACATTTACCCATAGACACTTACATTTACACTTATACACACGCGGTCACACACACACACACACACACACACACACCACACACACACACACACACACACACTTACACTTAACACACATTCACTAATGATAAAACTTATACACACCATTCACATGACACTTACATTTACCCATAGACACTTACATTTACACTTACACTCACACACAGATTTACTTACACTCACACAGATTTACTTACACTCACACACAGATTTACTTACACACACACAGATTTACTTACACTCACACACAGATTTACTTACACACACACACACACACCCACACACACGCACACTCACTTACACATATAACGTATAATTTATTAAAACATTTTATGTTTTAATTAAACACGTACATTTATATTACTCATTCAAATATAACTAAAATTATTTCAAAGTTTCAAACTTCTATAATAAATCAATATTATCTTTGAACAAAGAATTTATTATTAACTGTTTAATACTGTTTGTTTATAAAATTTATAACTTATCAAGTTTAAAATAACTTTTTACTAAATTTTATGAAATTTTATTAAAAACATATATTTTACGTACCTTAAAGCAATAAATCAGTAAATCAGTAAGGTCAGCCCCTAGCACCCCTCTACACCAAGCTATGCCACGTTTGTTCTATTGACTTACTGCTTTACATCATCTTTAGCCATGTAATAAGTATAAAAATAACAAAATAAGTTCTTCTCTGCTAACATAACATGTATTTATTAAAATCATCTAAGTTTTATTTAAAAGAACAGATTATTCACTTTACATTGTATATTATCACTCGATGTTAACTAAAAAATATTCAAAGTTTTTTAAATAAGTCTATTTCTTTATTTATTAATTATTATTATTATTATTATTATTATTATTATCTATGTACATTGACAAACCATCA
Organism: Trachelipus rathkii; assembly: GCA_015478945.1. NCBI lineage: Eukaryota > Metazoa > Arthropoda > Malacostraca > Isopoda > Trachelipodidae > Trachelipus > Trachelipus rathkii. The sequence continues at coordinate 31,031 of JABUQX010101363.1, read as the reverse complement.
CGAGAAAACAAAACAACCCGCACTCCTTACAGATACGAAACTGAATCTGCTGATGCGTGTCATCTGCTTCGTAAGAATTTGTTGTGTTTTGACTGATGAGTGAAGACTAATCTCTCCATAGGTCACCATAAAGTTGTAGAGTAATTAAATCACATTTTATATATGTTAATCCAGCAGGAGCGATTTAGGCGCCATTTCCAGGTCAAAGATATATATTCTAACTGACCTTTTTTCTGTTAAAATGTTCGGTGGCGAAATAACTACTTAGGCCATAATTTAGGCCTTAAATATAGGATAGCCTTTTTTGTAGACGCGAGCTATTATAATCCTAATTACAGGTCAAAAAGCGTAATTCCAGTATTAGGACAAGAATCATTGTATTATTATTTTTATAAATAATATTTCAAACTGACATTGCTGGATCGGTAAAATCCTTTAAGCAGGTAAGAAGGCAAATGTTTTCCTTACTGGTGATTGGGTCGGAGTAGTTTCCCCTAGTCTAAGCTAAAACCACAGGGCCTTCAGCTGAGCCCCACCCGCAAAGCAGCCAACCCGCACCCGCCTGTGCGTCCCGCCCGTCCCGCCCGCCGCGTGCGCCCCCAGGCGCAATATTTCCGCTTTGCCGCCCGCCGCGTGGCGCCCGCAGGCGCAATATTTCCACGTAACCGCCGCCGCGTGTTATTATTATTATTACTATTTGTTATTATTATTTTTAGAAACACCACACACACACACACGTACACACGCACACACACACACATTACACACACAAGAATATTTATTAAAAACATTTTATTTTTATTTTAATATATTTATACTTCATGCCTATTGTTATTATTATTTAGAACACACATACACCCACCACACACACACACACACACACACACACACACACACACACACACCACACACCCACTCACTTACACATATAACGCTATTAATTTATTAAAAACATTATTTTTATTTTATTATTTATACTTAGTGTTATTTACTTCATGCCTATTGTTATTATTATTAGAACACACATTGCCACACACACGCACACACACACACAACCACACACACACACTTACACATACGCACCCATCCACTCGGTATTTTGATGCCTCAACTTTGATGCCTCATCTTTGATGCCCTCAACTTTGATGCCTCAGTTTGGATGCCTCAACTTGATACCCAAAGCTTTTGATGCTCAACTTATGATGCCGTCAGCTTTTGATGCTCAGCTTGATTGCCTCAACTTTAATAACTTAGCTTTGGTACCTCAGCTTTGGTGGTTCTCTTATGATGCGACGCATCTTTGATGCGTCACTATGATACCACCCTATATGATGATTCATCTTATAAGCGAGTTACACTTTACCATAGACACTTACACTTACCACATATACACACATACACTATATCTCTTATTCACACATACGCACGTACACATAGACACTTACGTGCACCCATAGACACTTACACTCACACACACACACGCAATATATATATATTATATATATACTATATATAATATATATAATATATAATATATATATATATATTATATATATAAAATATATATATATATATATATAATATTTTCATTCGCGCGGAAATATTGCGCTGCGGGCGCACGCGGCGGCGGGAACGGGGAAATATTGCGCCTGCGCGGCGCACGCGGCGGCGGGCGACGCGGCGGACGCACCAGCGGGTGCGGGGTTGGCTGCCTTTGCGGGTGGGGCTTATCTTGCTGAGCCCTGGTGGTTAGCCTATGAACTAGGGGAAAACTACTCCGACCAATCACAAGTAGGAAAACATTTCCTTCTTACCTGCTTTAAGGATCTTACCGAATCCAGCATGTTTCCGTTTGAAATATATTTATAAAAAATAATAATAACAAAGAGTCTTGTCTATACTGGAATTACCTTTTGACCTGGTGTATTAGGATTAAATTAGCCCGTCTACAAAAACTTATCCTAAATTTAGGCCTAAAATTTAGCCCTAACGTAGTTATTGCACCACATTTTACAGAAAAAAGTCAGTTTGAAATTATTGTGACCTGAATTAGGCTTAAATTCGCCCCGGGGATACAAAAAAGATTATCCTAAATTTAGGCCCAAATTTTATTCAACACATTTTACAGAGAGAGTCAGTTTCGTATCTGTAAGGAGTTCGGGTTGTTGTGTTTTTCGTGTTTGATTGTCAATGTACATAGATAATAATAATTAATTAATCAAAATAAATAATTAATAATAATAATAATAAAGAAAATCCGAATTATTTAAAAAACTTTGAAATATTTTTAGTTAAACATCGAGCGAATAATATAAATGTAAGTGAATAATTGTTATTTTAAATAAAAACCTTGGATTGATTTTATTAAAATACAGGTTATGTTAGCAGAGAAGAACTTTATTTGTTATTTTGTATAACTTAGAACATGGCTAAAGATGCAATGAAAAGCATAAAGTCAAATAACAAAACGTGGCATAGATGATTCAAGCAGTTTCTAGTGGATGATATTACTGATTTACTGAGTTATTGCTTTAAGGTACATTCCCACATGTTTTTAATTTAAAAATTTCATAAAAATGTAGCAAAAGTTATTTTAAAAACGTGATATTTTAAAATTTATAAACAAAAGGTATTAAGCAGTTAATAATAAATTCTTTGTTCAAAGATAATGATTGATTTATTATAAAGTTTTAAGAAACTTTTGAAATAATTTTAGTTATATTTGAATGAGTAATATAAATGTACGTGTTTAATTAAAACATAAAATGTTTTAATAAATTATACGTTATATGTGTAAGTGAGTGTGCGTGTGTGTGTGTGTGTGTGTGTGTGTGTGTGTGTTGTGGGTGTAAAGAGAATACAGCGCGGTAAGTAAATCTGTGTGTGTAATAAATCTGTGTGTGAGTGTAAGTAAATCTTGTGTGAGTGTTGTATCTGCGTGTGTGAGTGTAAGTGTGTATAAGTGTAAGTGTCTAGGGATAAATGTAAGTGTCATAGTGAATGTGTGATGTATAAGTATCATATGAATGTGTGTTAAGTGTTAAGTGTGTGTGTGTGTGTTGTGCACCGCATATATATAAGTGAAGGGTGTGTGTGTGTGTGTGACCGTATGTGTATAAGTGTAAATGTAAGTGTCTATGGGTAAATGTAAGTGTCATAGTGAATGTGTGTATAAGTGTCATAGTGAATGTGTGTATAAGTGTAAGTGTGTGCGTGTGTGTGTGTGTGTGCGTGTGTATGTGTGTTCTAAATAATAATAACAATAGGCCTGAAGTAAATAACACTAAGTATAATAATAAAAATAAAAATAAAATAATAAAAATAATAAAAATAATAATAAAAATAAATAAAAATAATAATAAAATAAATAAAAAGTATTAAAACAAAATAAAAAACATAATGTTAATAAATATATGAGTTAAAGCAGTAAAACATGTGAGTTAAAGCAGTAAAGCAGAGAGTTAAAGCAGTAAAGCAGAGAGTTAAAGCAGCAAAGCAGAGAGTTAAAGCAGTAAAGCAGTGAGTTAAAGCAGTAAAACATGAGTTAAAGCAGTAAAACATGAGTTAAAGCAGTAAAGCAGTAAAACAAAAGCATACTAACCCCTTGTTGCTATGTAACACCTCTATTGATTTACTGATTTACTGCTTTAAGGTATGTAATGTTAATAAATATATGAGTTAAAGCAGTAAAACATATAAGTTAAAGCAGTAAAACATGAGTTAAAGCAGTAAAACATGAGTTAAAACAGTAAAGCAGTAAAACAAAAGCACACTAATCCCCCCTAGGTGTTAGGTAACACCTCTATTGATTTACTGATTTACTGCTTTAAGGTATGTAATGTTAATAAATATGTGAGTTAAAGCAGTAAAACATATAAGTTAAAGCAGTAAAACATGAGTTAAAGCAGTAAAACATGAGTTAAAGCAGTAAAGCAGTAAAACAAAAGCATACTAAATCCCCTCTTAGGTGTAGGTAACACCTCTATTATTACTGATTTTACTGCTTTAAGGTATGTAATAGTTAATAAATATTGAGGTTTTAAGCGAGTAAAACATAATAAGTTAAAGCGATTAAAACATGAGTTAAAGCAGTAAAACGAGTTGTTAAAGCAGTAAAGCAGTAAAACAAAAGCATACTAATCCCCCCCTAGGTGTTAGGTAACACTTCTATTGATTTAACTGATTTACTGCTTTAAAGGTAGAATGTTAATGTTTTTAATAAAATTTTCGCTACAGTTGTAGTAAAATAAAAATGTTTATTTATTATCAGACACTCTTGTTTTTTTCTTCTTACATACAATTTTTAAAAATTTATAAATTAAAAAGTATTAAGTAAAAAGTATTAAGTAAAAATAATGTTAATAAATATATGTGTTAAATAATAGGTCTGTAATGAGTTACAGTTTTAGGTTCGCGAAAAAATGTTTTTAATAAAAAATGTTTAAGTATGAAATAAAAATGAATGGACTCATAGTATATTGAAAAGAAATTCTTTGAAATGTTTAAGTATGAAAATTAAAAAAAAAAAAAAAAAATTTGGGGAATTTTTTTAAAAATTTTATTATTAATATTTTTCATGCGCGCGGCGGGTCGCACCTGCGGGCGCGGGCCTCCATCCTTTTCGGGGAGGGCGGCTTGCTGCGGCGCTGGTGGGCAGCTTATGAATCTAGAGGTAGACAAAAAAGATGAGTCATTCAAAGATGAATCATCAATATAGGTGGTATCAAGATGACTTCATCAAAGATGAGTCATCAAAGATGAGGCAACAAAATGAGCTTCGAGTGTCGTGAGTGTTAAGTGTAAGTGTACCTGTTGCTTGTGCAGTTAAGTTGTATATGGGCTTAGTGATAAGTGTCTATGGCGAATGTAAGTGCTTATAAGTAGCTTATAAAAATACTAACCATAGTAGGAAGCATTTAGCAGATTGTAATATTACACCAATCGATTCCTCATACCTTATACTAGGGTTAGACACCCATATTAGGGCTATTCTAGGCTCAGGGAGGCTAGAAAAGGCTTGAAAAAAGTGGCACGCAGTTGGCACTATGTGGCACTCACTTGCACATGTGGCACTCACTTGGCACTCATTGAGCACTCATTTGGCACTCATTGGCACTCACTTGCGCACTCACCTGGCACTCACCGGGCACTCATCTAATATCATAGAACACAAATAGAACATCCCTAGATACTTCTTACGGTGATTGGGAACAATTAAAAGCCATCAAGTTAGCGTGGGTCAAAATTGACCCATGCTATCTGCAATGTAAAGTCCGAAATATCATGGTCAAACAAGGTTAAGACATCAAAAAAAGGCTAAAGTCCCTATAGGAAGGGACAAAAAATTACCGTGGTTCAAAATTGACCCATGGAAGACCAAAGATTGGTCGTGTGTTTGTACGTGTGTATAAGTTGTAAATGTAAGTGCAAGTATTCTATGGTGAGTGTTAAGTTCATAGTGAATGTAAAATTGTATAAGTGTGTGTGTGATGTGTTGTGTGTGTGTGTGTGTGTGTGTGTGTGTGTGTGTGTGTGTGTGTGTAGGTGTTTAAAGTTAGTATAGATCCATACATGCGTTCAAGTTAGAAACGAAATATGGGACGGGTGGGCCACGAGTGGGCAAGAAATTGGCTGGCCAAAATTTGACCATGTATATGGCCAAGGGTAAGGTCGAAATATCATGGTTCAAACAAGGTTTTAAAGACATCAAAAACGGGCTGAGCCCCAAAGGGTAGCAAAAATTACCGTGGGCCAAAATTGACCCATGGTATATGCCAAGGGACAAGCCCGAAATATCATGGTCAAAACAAGGTAAAGACATCAAAAAATACGGCTAAGCCAATAAAGGGTTCTCAAAAATACCGTGGGCAAAAAATGACCCATGGAAGACCAAAGCTGGTCGAAAAAATTAGGGGTGGCGTACGTATGACCCATAGAAGACCAAAGGGTTGGTCGAAAATTAGGTTGGCCACAATTGACCCATGGAAGACCAAAGGGTTAGCCGAAAAATTACCGTGGGCCAAAATGACCCATGAAGACCAAAGGGTAGCAAAAAATTACCGTGGGCCAAAATTGACCCCATGGAAGACCAAAGGGTGGGGCCAAAAATACCGTGGGCCAAAATTTGACCCATGGAAGACCAAAGGTAGCCAAAAAATTACCGTGGGCAAAAAAATGACCCATGGGATCAAAAGGGTTGGTCGAAATATCATGGTCAAACAAGGTTAAAACATCAAAAAAAGGGCTAAGCCCCTTAAGACGAAGATCAAAAATTACCGTGGGCAAAAAATGACCCATGTCGAAAAAATTAGGGGCGGGCGTAAAATAGGCGGGTAATACGTACAACGGTTGCTGCCAACCGTTGGCGCAACCCTTCTTGAAAGGTTGCCAAAAATTAGGGTGCCGAAAAAATTAGGGTTGCCATAAAAAATTAGGGTGCCAAAAAATTAGGGTTGGCAAAAAATTAGGTTCTCAAAAAAAAATTGGGTGCCCAAAAAAAGGTCAAGGCCAAAACAAGTAAAAAAAGGCCCAAAAAGGTTCAAGGCCCAAAAAGGTCCGGTCAAAAAAGGTCAAGTCAGGTAAAGGTCAGGTGGGTTTTTCGTGGTCGAGGTGGGTTTTTTTCGGGGTCCGGAACCTTTGCCCTACTACTGGTGTCCTACATTACGATGCGTCAAGAAGCGTAAATATGAAAAAGAGAATCGAGCTTTTAATACAGAGTGGGAGGAGGAAGTTATTTTTGTAGAAAGAAACGGTAAGCCAATGTGTCTTTTGTGTCAAATAATGTTGTCACAGTTCAAGGCCAGTAATCTAAAACGCCATCATGACACTAACCACAGTGGTTTCAGTAAAGATTTTCCTGTTGGCTCTCAGTTAAGGAAAACTAAATTAAAATCATTAAAGGAAAAACTTCATGGTCAGAGTAGGGTTATGTCAATGTTTACCAAGGAAGCAGATTTGACAACCGAAGCTGGCTTCATCTTGGCTTTCAATATTGCAAAATCAAAGAAGCCTTACACAGAGGGGGAGTTTGTTAAGGAAAATATGGCATAAGTTATTTCTATTTTAGAGACAGAATAAGAAACTGCAAAAACTGATCGACCAAATGCCCGCTGCTAGACACACAATAGAGAGGCGAGTTTCTGTTATTAGTGGCGATATCTTAAATAATTTACAAAAAAAAAATTAAGTGAGTGCTCAGCAATTAGTCTGGCTTTGGACGAGTCTACAGATATCAAAGATAAACCGCAACTAGCCATATTTGTGAGGTATGTGTCAAAAGACTTGGTGATGGTGTAAGAGATCTTAGACCTGGTTACTTTGAAAGATACTACTCTTGATTGTGAAATTAAAGAAGCCCTGGATGGTGTTGTATTGAAAAACTCAGTGCCTATCGGTAATATTGTCAGCATTGCTACCGACGGTGCACCATCCATGACAGGTAAGATCATACCCTGATTTCCTACCTGTACATTGTATTATTCACAGAGAACATTTAGCAGCAAAATATTTTCAATATCCGCATGTTATGCAGGTAGTTCTACAAATCGTGAACTGCATTCGCTCAAGTGCCAAAACACACCGACAGTTCATATCCTTCATAGAAGACATGAACAATGACGAGCTTCCTGATGATGTATCTTGGTACTGCTTAGTGAGATGGCTATCAGTAAGCAATGTTCTTGGCAGATTTTTTCAATTACTTGATCCAATCAAACAGTTTATGCAAGAAAAAGAAAAATCTTTCCCTGAACTTAATGACCCCCAGTGGTTGTTAGATTTGGCTTTTTTTACAGATGTGGTTCAGCATTTACAAACGCTAAACATATCATTACAAGGAAGAGAAAAACTTATTTCTGATTTAGCGCAGAGTATATTTAGCTTTCATAGCAAATTAAGACTCTTTCGGAAAGACCTTGAGACTAAAACATTCGCTACATCTCAAAAGCCTTTCTGAGGTTCAAATGGAAGCAGAAGATTATTTGTGTAAAATGTCTGATCTTGCTGAAGAAATCAATGACAGATTTAATGATTTGAGAACACTTAAACCTTCATTTTCATTCCTGGAAAATCCTTTTGCTGTTGATGTTGTGGGCGATGGCTGTCCGGTTTCATCACCAATTACAAAGGATACAGCAGCTGTAGAGTTGGAGCTACTAGAACTGCAAGAGAATGAAGGACTAAAAGGACTGCAACGAAGTGGCGTTTCGGCCATAGAATTTTGGAAGAAGGTTCAAGAAGAAAAATACCCACTAACAAAAGAGTGTGCTAAGAGATGTATCTCAATATTTGGGACTACTATAGTGTGTGAATCACTGTACTCAACGCTTAAGTTCATTAAATCTAAATATCGATCTGAACTAACTGATGAACATTTAAGTGAACTCGTGCGAACTGCGCTTACCAATTATCAACCAGATTTCAAACAACTAACAGCAAAAATGAACACTCGGAAAAAGCACTTCTCAAAAGTAAAATCTTATTTCTTGTTGTGTAATTGAATAATAATGTTATAAATAAGTAAAATAATAATGTTAGTAATAAATGTAATAAATAATAATGTTAGTAATAAATGTTTCTTCATTTTTTATAAAATAAAAAATGTGTCTTCATTTTGTAAACCATTAATCTCTTAACAATGTGGCTCGCTTCGAAACAGCTTCATAAATTTGCTGTTCCCAAAGTTAAGGCTAGTAACCACCCTTGCTGTATGAGAATAAAATGTCTTTTCAAAGAAAAACCTATTTCACAATTTTCAATTTTCTTTCAATATAATTCCCGTTTCAAACTAAAAACTGACTAATTAAAATATTTTAAATCCTCTTATTTTTAGGCAGTGTTCAAATTTTACAAGCGATAATTAATTGAACTACAATATTAAAATTAATTAAGGCATCACAAATAAATAACGTTATCACTTTTGTCAATTCAGCCACAAACTGAATTATGTTATAAAAATGGAAAAAAAAAAAAACTTCAAAGTGCTTTGCAAGCTTTAAAGAAAAAGTTTGGCCTCTGTTTGCAAACAAAATCGTCGTTATAAAAGAGCTGCGCTCTATTTGTGCTCTCGTCCGTAATACATAGATAATGCGTTGCAAAATTTTGGCAAACTAATCAAATTTGTATGCCGTTTTTTATATTTTATTTTTTTTACATTAAATTGCGCTTCATTGGAGTGTTATCATAATAAGATGCAATTTAATCTATTAAATATTTAATCCTATTAAAAATTAAGGAATAAAAAAAATAAAAATAATTGTAAACTAGCCAGTTATCTCAATTGTGGTGGTTCCACAAACTTGCAACCAGGTCACGAACCTCCCCTGATATATATATATATATATATATATATATATATATATATTTATACGTTTATGTTTCTACATTAAAAAGAAAAACAGTTAGTTAATTCTGATATTTTTATTAATTTTATGAATTTATATATATATATATATATATATATATATTATATATATATATATATATATATATTATATTATTATTACATATATTATACGTGTGAATGTTTAATAAAGTCAAACTTTAATAATATATAAATGAGAACATTTTTTATTTTTATGTGGAAGAACTCTAAATATATATTAACAAACATATATTTGTATATATATATATATAATCATTATATATATATATATATATATATATATATATATATATATATATATATATATATATATATATATATATATTATATATATTAATTTTTATATATATATATATATATATTATAAATATATGGAATATAATATATATAGAGTATATATATATATATATATATATATATATATATATATATATATATATATATATATATATATATATATATATATATATATATATATATATATATATATATCCTTACTTTGAGTTTCATGGCGCATATAATTATGTTTTTTTTAAACTTTTTTTTCATATATTGTTATTATATGATACTAACAATAAATTTGAGTGCTGATGAGCAGGATCAAAAAATTTTTAAATATAATAAAAAAGTAATTATTTAATAATATCGTACTTCTTCACGCGTCGCACGTTTGGCAGCGCCCGAGACAGAGCGGCGTCTCGGGATATTTTCTGTAGTGCAAAAATCTTTCCCGAAAATAAGAAAAAATCTGTTACGGCAAAGTATATCCATGAAGGTTAGGTCGAAATTTACTGCATCGTCGATCCATATAGGTTAGGTTGAGTTTTACTGCATCGTCGATCCATATAGGTTAGGTGGCGGTTTACTGCCCTCTAAGTTCAGGTTATGATATGTTTTGTTATGTATACATAGAATCGGCATTTTCCTAGATAAGCAGGCAATAAAACGTACTTGAAAATTCATTGACACAATAAGAAAGTACTACACTTAATGAATAATATACGTATTTGTAAAAAAGTGACATTATTATTATTATTATTATTATTATTATTATTATTATTATTATTATTATTATTATTATTATTATTATTATTATTATTATTATTATTATTATTATTATTATTATTATTATTATTATTATTATTATTACTATTATTATTATTATTATTATTATTATTATTATTATTATTATTATTATTATTATTATTATTATTATTATTATTATTATTATTATTATTATTATTATTATTGTACTAAATATTTGAATTAATAAATTTATATATCTAAAAGAATTTTCCTTTAATAAAATTGGTGAAGCAAAATAATTTATAAAAGAAATGCTTTTTTAACACAAAATTCGAACGCAAAAGCAAAAGCCTCACACTATTCATAGCTTAGCTTAACTAAAATTGTATTGCAAAGGTGTCAGGATTATTTAGGATTTGGCCCACAGAATCTATATATGAAAAAAAGAAAATAACGGAACGTATTTTACCCACAAACATTATTATTTACGTTACCTTAAATTCTTTCAAGTATTAGCAGTAAAATCCCGTTTTCTTTCTCATTCAAATTGAGCTTTTTTCGTTACTTTATTATTAAATTTTTAATCTTTCCAAATTTCGTATCTCTCTAGTAGTATGGAGTAGAAACTGGACTACGAACCTTTTACCCCACCCTGTCCTTTTTTACCCCACCCTAGGATTTTGGCCTTGTAGCTTTTTGGCCTTGTAGCTTTTTTGCAACCCTTCGAAGAAGGGTTGCGCCAAACGGTTGCGTAGCAACCGTTGTACGTGCCTCCCCCCTAGTTTTGGCCCCCCTTTGACCCCCTTTAGGGGCGTAGCCCCCTTTTTGATGTTTTGACCTTGATATTTCTGACCTTGATACCGTATCAAGGCCTGAAATTGACCTTTCTTAAAGGTCTGTGAGGAGTAGGGATTAATGTACCATGCAGGTACTCTGCCGCCCTTGCCTTGCAGTAACTGTCCCTAACATGAGGACATGTAGGTACCTGTCCTGTATGCCGATCCTAATTTGAACGCATGTAGGTAACGTTCCTAACTTGAACGCATGTAAGTAACTATCCTAACTTGAACGCATGTAGGTATCTATTCTAACTTGAACGCATGTATGTATCTATCCAAACTTGAACACACATACACACACACACACACTCGATATCTTAATGCCTCAACTTTGATACCTCAGCATTGATGCCTCAACTTTGATGCCTCAGCTTTGATGCCTCAGCTTTGATGGCTCATCTTTGATGCCTCATTTGTGATGGCTCAACTTTGATGGCTCATCTTTGATGCCTCATTTGTGATGGCTCAACTTTGATGGCTCAACTTTGATGGCTCAACTTTGATGGCTCAACTTTGATGACGTCATCTTTGGCGGTTCATCTTTGATGGCACCCTTGTTGATGACTCAGCATTATTGATGGTTCAGTACATTTTGATGGTTCAGTACATTTTGATGGTTCCCAATCACCGTAAGGAGTATCTAGGGTTGTTCTATTAGTGTTCTATGAGTATTCTATGAGTTGCGTGAGTGCTGCGACTGCCAATGAGCGCCAAGTGAATGCCGCATAGTTGCGAGTGTCACATAGTGCCAAGTGAGTGCCACATAGTGCCAACTGAGTGCCACTTTTTTCAAGCCTTTTCTAGCCTCCCCTGAGCCTAGAATAGCCCTAATATGGGTGTCTACCCCTAGGTTATAAGGTATGAGGAATCGAATGGTGTATATTTCAAGTTGCTAGGATGCTTCCTACTATGAGTTGACCTTTCTAGCATCGCAATATCCTTACATCATAAAGCAGAACTATTGATGTCTTCCCTAGGTCATAAGCGAGCCACCAGGGAGCAGCATGCACCCTCCGTGCGAAGGCAGACGAACCCGCCCGCCGCGTTCCCGTCCGCCGCGTGCGCCCGCAGGCGCAATATTTTCGCGTTCCCGCCCGCCGCGTGCGCCCGCAGGCGCAATATTTCCGCGTTACCACCGCCGCGTGCGCCCGCAGGCGTAATATTTCCGCGTAACCGCCGCCGCGTGCGCCTGCAGGCACAATATCACCGCGCGAACGATAAATATGATATCAATGTAAACTATTCAAAGAATTTCTTTTCAAATTTACTATGAGTCATTCATTTTTACTTCATACTTAAACATTTTTTATTAAAAACATATATTTTACAGACCTTAAAGCAGTAAAACAGTAAATCAATAGCTCAAATTCCTAGTAACAGAGGGCATAGTATGTCTTTGTTTTACTGCTTTACTGATTTACTGCTTTAACGCATATATTTATTAACATTATGTTTTCTTTTATATTTTTTATTTTTGTTTTATTACTTTTTATTTTTATTATTATTATATTTATTTCTATTTTTATTTTTGTTTTAATACTTTTTATTTATAAAGTTTTAAAAATTGTAAAGTAAGTGTGTCTATTATATAATCATTTTATTTTAATAAAATTGTACGAAATTTTATTAAAAACATATACCTTAAAGCAGTAAAACAGTAAATCAATAGAGCTGTTGCTTAGCAACAAGGGGATTAGTAGGGATTAGTTTTACTGCTTTACTGCTTTACTGCTTTACTGCTTTACTGCTTTACTGCACTTAAGCTTCATATATTTATTAACATTATGTTTTCTTTTATATTTTTTATTTTTGTTTTAATACTTTTTATTTATAAATTGTAATGTAAGAATAAAAACACAGAGTTTCTGTTATATAAACATTTTATTTTAATAAAATTGTACGAAATTTTATTAAAAACATATACCTTAAAGCAGTAAAACAGTAAATCAATAGAGCTGTTGCTTAGCAACAAGGGGATTAGTAGGGATTAGTTTTACTGCTTTACTGCTTTACTGATTTGCTGCTTTACTGCTTTACATCATATATTTATTAACATTGTTTTCTTTTATATTTTTTATTTTTGTTTTAATACTTTTTTATATATAAATTGTAATGTAAGAAGAAAAACACAGAGTGTCTGTTATATAAACATTTTATTTTAATAAAATTGTACGAAATTTTATTAAAAACATATACCTTAAAGCAGTAAAACAGTAAATCAATAGCGCTGATGCTTAGCAACAAGGGGATTAGTATGGCTTTGTTTTACTGCTTTACTGCTTTA
>JABUQX010101363.1:5000-12500 GCA_015478945.1 Trachelipus rathkii | reverse complement strand
TATAAGAAAGACACTTGCAATAATGGACGAAGAAAGGGTATTTAGAGGTTCAAAAATGCAGAGGGGGTATGGCCTGGGTGGATTTTTTGCCAAGTTATGGAGAAGCGCAAGGCTACTCAGGAAAGGTGAGAATATATAGGTAAAAGCTATAAGAACAGGTTTGCATACTATTCAAGATATTGCGTCAGGAGAAACCCCAGTGCATCATTAAAAAGACGTATTGCCGATGTTTCAGATGATGTTGGATGATGTTAAGCGTAAAATAAGACGTAAAATATCAGGGTCAAGGTCGAGGGACCAAGAAGATTGTCATAAAGAAAAGCCTGCGGAAAAACCTCTAAAGAAAAAAATGTATTGATGTATTTGCTATTTAATTACTAACTGTTAACTTTACGAGATGTGTATTACTGTATATAAGTAATGTTTTTCATGAAAATGTTCTCATTATACGACCAGAACTCGCACATACAAGATGCATTTCCTTCATCCTTCTATAGTCCTGATTGTTGTAAGAGTGAATTGGACTTCTTCTCCATGAACCCTACACAGATTAGCGTAAGCGATTCCAACTTTATCAGTATTAATCCTATACATTCAATTACCAATACAGATGTTCCTCTAGAGTTCAATATTCCAGGCACTTCTGATCAATACCTAGATCCATCTATAATGTGTTTTTATATGTAAAAACGAAATTGACAAAACCTGATGGTGTAGATCTTCCTTCGGGTGATGACCATATAGTATATACAGAATCAAATTTCCTGTATACATGTTTCACCCAGGTTGAAGTCTATCTTAACGGGACTTCACTAGGTGCGTCAGCTGCTAATTATCCTTATAGAAGTTATATAGAGCATTTGTTAAATTATTCAGACGACGCTAAACAATCTCATCTCCAATCATGTGGTTTTTATAGTTTCAAAGATGAGGCTGCACACATATAGATAAAGTAGCTAAAGTTATAAATAATACTATGAATTTTACGGTCGATTAAATGGCGATATCTTCTCTCAAGAAAGACCTATTTCTACCATCTGTAGATACTAGAATCCTTTTAACCCGATAAATCCCAAATTTGCTCTTAAAATAAAAAGTAAGCCTACTGCTACGGCTGTATGTCCAGAGACTGTTTTCAAACTGTTGGAGGCCTATCTCTATGTTAGAAAAGTAAAATTATCACCGCAGCGTCATTTGGAAATTGAAAGTCGCTTTTGAATACTACAGCAAAGTATCCTATTAAGAGAGTTGAAACCAAGATATTTAATTTCACTCAAGGATTATCGAGTATCAATATCCCTAACATTGTGAACGGAAATTTACCACAGAAAGTAATAATAGGGATTGTGGAACATGAAGCCTACTCAGGAAATTATAAAAAGTCACCCTATAAATTCACACCTTTCGGACTTAGGGGTATCAGTTTACATGTGAATGGACTTCCTCACGGACGTGATTATGAAATGTTATACAACGGAGACCTATCTCTCTGTACTCGTTCTTTTTACGACTTAATAGCCAATACTGTATCATGTAATGATAGTGGGACAGGCTTAAATCTTGAAGAATACGCAAATAATAGTAATTTATATGCCTATGATCTCACAGCCGACCTTTCAGCTTGTAACGCCTATCATTTAAACATTTTGAGAAAGGGCACATTAGGACTAAGTCTCTCTTTTGGAACAAGTCTACAATTACCCATCACTGTAGTGGTCCATCTTGAACATCCTCAGCTCATTGAAATTGACAGAGTACGCAACGTGCTTTTGAATTATTAAAGATGAATGAAGAGGAAATAAAATCGGTGTTTAAAAATGATCCTCGCTTTTTAGGAGTGTTTGCTATTAATGAAGTAGGCAATGTAAAGCTGGAGAAGGATACCTGCTTCATATTCAATACATCGCCTCGTCACATCACCTCAACTGGTCATTGGATTTCCGTTTATAGAGCAAAAAACGATACTGTTCACATAATTGATTCTTTGAATTTAAAATTTATATTGAATAATCATTATATCATCTTATTTTTAAAATATAATAATGTAAGTTATGTAAAAACTATGTCATACCCCGTTCAACCCTTATATTCTAATTTATGTGGAGTCTATTGTATTTATTTCATCATATGCTTTTTAAATAATGTATGTTTTAATAAACTTGTAGATATATTTGATGCTAAAAATTTGTATGTCAATGATTTTATAGTTTCTAATTAAGTAATAAATGCTTTAAAATGAAAACACGATTTTACTACCCTAAAAACTCTTATATATATAAAAATAAAATGTTTTTAATAAAATTTCGTACAATTTTACTAAAATAAAATGATTATATAATAGACACACTGCGTGTGTTTTTCTTACATTACAATTTATAAACTTTATAAATAAAAAGTGTTAAAACAAAAATAAAAATAGAAATAAATATAATAATAATAATAAAAATAAAAAGTAATAAAACAAAAATAAAAAATATAAAAGAAAACATAATGTTAATAAATATATGAGTTAAAGCAGTAAATCAGTAAAGCAGTAAAACAAAGACATACTATGCCCTCTGTTACTAGGAATTTGAGCTATTGATTTACTGTTTTACTGCTTTAAGGTCTGTAAAGTATATGTTTTTAATAAAAAATGTTTAAGTATGAAATAAAAATGAATGACTCATAGTAAATTTGAAAAGAAAATTTTTGAATAGTTTACATTGATATCATATTTATCGTTCGCGCGGTGATATTGGGCCTGCGGGAGCACGCGGCGGTGGTTACGCGGAAATATTGCGCCTGTGGGCGCACGCGGTGGTGGTAACGCGGAAATATTGCGGGCGCACGCGGCGGGCGGGTTCGTCTGCCTTCGCACGGAGGGTGCATGCTGCTCCCTGGTGGCTCGCTTATGACCTAGGGGAAGACATCAATATTAGTTCTGCTTTATGATGTAGGATATTGCGTGCTAGAAAAGGTTAACTCATAGTAGGAAGCATCCTAGCAACTTGTAATATACACCATTCGCTTCCACATACCTTATAACCTAGGGGTAGACACCCATATTAGGGCTATTCCAGGCTCAGGGAGGCTAGAAAAGGCTTGAAAAAAGTGGCACTCAGTTGACACAATGTGGCACTCACTTGGCACTATGTGTCACTCACTTGACACTAGGTGTCACTCACTTGGCACTCATTGGCACTCACTTGGCACACACCTGGCACTCATAGAATACTCATAGAACACTAATAGAACAACCCTAGATACTCCTTACGGTGATTGGGAACCATCAAAATGTACTGAACCATCAAAATGTACTGAACCATCAATAATGCTGAGTCATCAACAATGGTGCCATCAAAGATGAACCGCCAAAGATGACGTTATCAAAGTTGAGCTATCAAAGTTGAGTCATCAAAGTTGAGCCATCACAAATGAGGCATCAAAGATGAGCCATCAAAGTTGAGCCATCACAAATGAGGCATCAAAGATGAGCCATCAAAGCTGAGGCATCAAAGCTGAGGCATCAAAGTTGAGGCATCAATGCTGAGGTATCAAAGTTGAGGCATTAAGATATCGAGTGTGTGTTTGTGTGTGTTCAAGTTAGGATAGATACATACATGCGTACAAGTTAGAATAGATACCTACATGCGTTCAAGTTAGGATAGTTACCTACATGCGTTCAAGTTAGGAACGTTACCTACATGCGTTCAAATTAGGATCGGCCCATACAGGACAGTTACCTACATGTCCTCATGTTAGGGACAGTTACCTGCCCAAGGTAGGGCGGCAGGTACCTGCATGAGTTCAAGTTAATCCCTACTAATCCCTCCACAGACCTTTAAGAATGGTCAATTTCAGGCCTTGATACGGTATCAAGGCCGAAATATCAAGGCCAAAACATCGAAAAAGGGGGCTACGCCCCTAAAGGGGGGTCAATCGTAGAAGGAAGGAGGCATTGTACAATGGTTGCTACGCCTCTGTTTATAACCGTTTCTTCGAAGGGTTGCAAAAAAGCTACAAGGCCAAAAGCTACAAGGCCAAAACTGAGGGTAAAGTGCGCCCACAGGTAGGCAAATGCAAGTTCCAGTTTGAGTCACCCAATGTTTCCTCATCATGAGTCTTGCACTACAACAATTACAAAGAACAACACATCAATATATATACAACAAACATGATAGTTTCATCTGTTACAGAATCCATAATATATATATACTAAGATATATATATATATAAGATAGGAAGAGAGTGGTGTAGAGTAGATATAAAGATATACATATATATATGAAAAAGTATATGGCAAGCATATAGATAAATATCTGGTATGATGAAGATATCCACATCCACATTTAAAAGATCCAAAGAATCATCCAAAGTTTTCACATTCCTGCAAGATACATATAAAAGAATGAAATAGTGTCTAGATATAGATCTGATAAAGAACTTCTATATGGAAATAATCATGAGTATAGAACTGAAACAAACAATAGAAGAGGAATGGGACCTGAATTCAACGGTAAATGAATCTTCCAAAGATCTTAACATGTTCCATGAAGAAGGCCTTGAGCGCCACAGTACATCGCACATTAGCACATGTTAACAGCTGCTTCACAAATTTTTCATCTCCAGATGAGAACGGTTTTAATCCACGTGTTTAGTTACTGAACTATCTCTCTAAACAGAACATGACGTGAGAGTCACAAAAAGAATAAAGATGTATATAATAAAATAGAATGTATATATTAAAACATGTTGAATCAAAGAATATAACTTCTTTATCTGAATACACCACTAGAATCTACATATAAAGGTAAAAGCTATAAATGTTACATAACAGAAATTGAAAGAATTATTACTAGTTATATTGAAAATTAGAACTGAAATATTTGCTTGTATCACCATTAAACACAAAAATCAACTACAGAACCCAAGACTAGGCAATCATTAAGATTCAATAAAGACTTCTTCCACAGTCCAAAGAAGAAGATAAAGATGTTCACAGCAAAAGATAACATCACAGAAATCTCATCACCATAAAACGACTATATATAAAAGAATGATCCAAGACTTGAAGAAAGCAGAAGAAAAACACAACAATGTTTGAGCAATCTTTGTAAAAGAAAGGCATTAATGTCCTCACTAATCAAAATGAGAGAGAGATAAAAATGTCAAAAATGAAGATATACAAAAGAGAAATAGACTCTCAGCAGAATGCAGAAAAATTTGATTTCACAAACATCCTATGAGTTCATATCTCCAATACCAAGTATATGATCCATTCAAATCCTCTTTCTTTCTTCATCCAGCGGCCTGGGAAGGTCTGGGGGAAAGAGGTTGGTGGAGTGTATTTGAGTTGGGTCCCTCGTCCCACACCCTAGTAACAATTATATTAATAGATTTTGGCTAAACTCGAAATATATTAGGCATATATATATATATATATTATTATTATTACTATATATATATATATATATATATATATATATATATATATATATATATATATATATATATATATATATATATATATATATATATATATATATATATAAATAAATATATATATATATATATATATATATATATATACATATATATATATATATATATATATATATATATATATAGTATATATATATATATAAAAAAATATATATATATATGTATATATATATATATATATATATATATATATATATATATATATATATATATATATATATATATATCTCAAACATCCGCATCCACATCCGCATCCGCGGATGCGAAAAAAATGACATCTGCTGCATCACTAATATATTCAGAATTTGGTATTTACGACTCCTTTTCTCTAAGACATTCATTCTTTTCTTTATATTCAAGCAGTCTCTTAGCCATTCTTCTATTTCTTTTTTTCACCCAATAACACCTAACTTCATATTTTCCTACATCGCTCTACATTAGAAATAAAAAATCCAACTAAGAACAAACTAAAAATTCTTTATTAATAAATTTAATGGTAAAAATCTGGCAATCATATTTATAAACTGCTAAAGAATTCACCTAAAAAGCTATTTTTAAATGTTATATGTAAAAATATATTAGATGTGCATATAAAATTACTTGTGTAGTAAAATATTGACCAGCTATGCCAAAATGCTGTTATTGTAGTTGAGTGTGACTATTAATATTTACCAAAGTATAAGGTATGATAGTGAATTATTCATCTCTAACGTTATGCAATAACAGTTTGTAGCTGTTGTCTGCCATACATTATATTTAAAATTTTATACATTTAAATAGCTTGTGGTTTCGCACTTGAGTATAAATATTAAATTTTGTAAACATTCATACATTTAATATTATCAATTTGACAGCATAAAACTTCTGATGATAAATAAAATCTAAAACGATGTGATTTCTAATTTATATTAATCCACGCTTTGCATTACATAAAGTCCTGAATTTTGTAAATAATAAATTTGCACGTACTCTAATACTAATAAACGTTCTTTCGGAAGGAAATATTTTTCTCTTTATTCTTTTATTTACGATTACTTGTTCATTATCTTTGAATAAGATACACTTCTCTGAATAATTAATACCAAAGGTCTCCTTTCAACAGGGCTGTGGAGGCAGAGTCGATTTTTTTTTTTTTTTGGAGCAGAACGAAAAATATTGTTTACTATAAAATAAAAGTTTTCGAAGCCGGTGCCGAAGCAGCATATTTTTAAATGATGGATCCGGAGCAGGCAAATTCTAAAATTATGAATCCGGAGACTGAGTCGGAGAATGCAAAGCATTTTACCGGCTTCGCAGCCCTGCATTTCAAGGATACGCAAGCTACACAAAGTTTTATGGTGATGACTTTTGACTACACGCAAATAAAGGAATAGACATTCTTTGATAAACTTGACAATCTTCCTGATATAGCTCATGAAGAATCTTTAAGATTTAATAGGAATAGAAGAATTTTTGAAACAATTACGGACAAAACGGCTACGAATAATAGATGAAATGTCAATTTTTGGCTATTTATAAGATGTTGACTCCAGGAACGAAGATCAATGAAAAATGTAAAATAATTTCTATGATTTTAGGGTAAATACATTATTAAATGCTGGATTTTCAAATGTAATTTAATTAATATTAACAAAAGTAAAAATAAATTGATATATATTTTTTTGTGCTTTACACCTATAGTCTTATAAAAATGAGTAAGCTTAGGCCGTGCTTAATTTATTTCAGTTTAAATTTGATGAATGTACGTAAAGTTTGTAGAGACGCCATGATTAAATAAATTGATATTTGATATTTTTATATATTTTATTTTTTGATCCGGGGTGGAGTTTTTTTAAATAAAAATACTCCCATAAATTATAGTAATAATCGAAAATAAAAAAATAAAAATAAAAGAATAAATATTAAAATTCATTGATACAGTAGCAAATCGCAGTAACGGCGTAATTGGGACCAGACCCTCGCCGTTAAGTGAAAAACGCCGGTAAGTGAATTAAGGCTTTTTTTTGTGCCTCGCGA
>JABUQX010101362.1:37500-50000 GCA_015478945.1 Trachelipus rathkii | reverse complement strand
ATTTTCCCATTTCATAATTTATTTTAATTTTATGTCACAAATTTACATTAAAAATTTCTTACCCATATTTCATTTACAAATAGATTGGATTGTCTCATCCACCGGCAATAAAAACGTCGTGACTCGCCATCTTGAATTGTCTGATTTAAATTCAATCAGAAAATTTGCAAAGGAAACCCTTGAAAAGGAAACCAGGCTTGATGTTCTTGTAAGTGCGAAAAGGATCATATTTTTTGGCAAATTTGTAGAAACTATTTGGGTACATGGAATTCAGAGGAATAAAATGTTTGAGGAGAAGAGGAGAGAGTGATGTGTATTGTAGGTAAGGGTATATTTGATTTGTTGTAATGACTGACTGAAACAATGGATAAAGGAAACAGTGAGATTGAGTGTGGTGGTGTGAAAGTGTGTCATTCGGATGTGGAAGAGGATGAGAGATTGCGATCGATTTTGATGAGTGTGGCGCACAGAATATGTTAAGTCTGTGTTTGTACGGAAATGGAATCGAGAAAGCTCATTTGTTTAAAACGGTATGTGTATAGTAATAACATGGTCATATGATGGTACGTGTGATGGAGCATGCGACTTTCTGGGATAAAATGTAAATGATGTTCTAGATGGGGTGAGTAGCTGAAGCTTCAGATGATTGTGTTGGGGGATCTAAATGGTTGAATAGGTGATAGAAAAGGATGGTATAAGCAGGTAATTCGGTGATGGGAAAAATGAGAATGGGAGGGTGACTGGATTTTGTGAAAAAGAGGTATGTTTGTAAGTAATCTGTTTTCTCACAGAGATCTATTTCACGTATTCCCAGCCTTGGCGTGTGTTGAGGATGGAGTCAAATGAAAGTAATGAAGTGGCATTTTTTGTGTTGGTGAAAGAAAGAGATTGAAGTATGTTATGGATGTTAAACTCAGCGAGGTGGTACTGGGAATGGGATTTATCTGGTATCATTAATGTTGTTTTATGTAAAGTTAAGTTAGTGGGGGATTGGGATGGAAAAGAAAGAGGTAGGAGGAAGTGGGAAGCTGAAATTACCGAGTGTGAGTTAATGAACAAAGTAAATGGAAAAGTACTTAAGGAGTGCTTGTAAATATATCCGTTTGAATATGAAAAGATGAAACTGAACAAATCTGGGACAAATGAAAGGGAAGCATTGTTAGGAGTGGCAAAAGAGTTACGAGTATATGGATGTGCTAAAGTTGGGAAGTAAAGAATTAAGATAAGGAACAGAGAGATAGATGGAAGAAGATGGGAAAGTAAAGAGAGAGGAATGGTCAATTAATGTGCATAAAAGCAAAATAGGTATAAAGAAAGATGTTTGGACTTATATAAGAAGAAAAAAAAGAGAGACGTAGGAAAAAGAAAAAGAAGAGGTGGAGGAAAATGAGGTAAATTAAGCGAGCTTGGAAGAAGGATGAAATTTGGGATTTTACAAGGGAATGGGAAACATTCTGTAATGTAAGGGAAAGGTTAAAGAATGAGAGAAAGGGGAATCTGCTTAGAATGAATGAATAGGATAGTGCTTTCGTAACTGATGGAAATGGAATGTGAGAGAGAGGGGAGGGACAATGAAATTTTGGCATTACATTGGCAAGTAGATGAGGATGTGAAGGTTAATTGTATGCTTGGGTTTGGGTCGTAGAGAAGAATAGGATTTTGGAGATTTAGGGTCATTAGTAAGATAGCGAGGTGAATGGGTAGATGAGAAAATTGAAGACTGGGTAAATCTCCAGGCATAGATGGAATTACAGGTGAATTATAGATAGAGGCGAGATGGTGATTGTTGGATTTGTTGAAGTTGTATAACAAAGCGTTTATGGAGGGTATAGTTCTTGAGACATTGGAAGAGAGAGGTAATGTACTCTTTCATATAGCGTAAGAGGGATATAGGGAACTACAGGGAATTAAGTTATTGAGTATTGTAAGGAAATATAATTATGAACGGTTTTGTTGAAAGAGTACAATCGAGTGATAGAAGATTGATTGTGAGACAAGGTGCATTAGAAGTGGTAGGGATGTGTGTTGGACTCAAATTGTTAAGCATGAACCAATAGTTGAGAAAGTGAGAGATATAAATTGGTATTTAGGTTTTATGGATTGCAAACAGGCATTGAACAGGATCTAATGAGGAAGGCTGTGCTGGTTTGTGGTGCTTCTGAATAATTCAAAAGTATAATGAGAATATGAAGTGTGTAAGAATATTGGAGTTTGAAAAGTGATTTGGTTTTAATATTAATAGGGAATTGAGGTATGGATGTGTTACATCTCCTTGCTTAATTTAATTTGCTATGGATGGGTTATTAAGAGTGGTTTGGTCATTTGACAAGATGGATGTAGGATGGGTGAGTTGATGTTAGAGCGGTTGTATAGTGGTGAGTGTGTTATGGGAATCAACCGGCTGGAGACATACGAAAAATCGTGGATTAAGTCAGCAGTGGAGTATATGAAGACTAATGGATGTAATTTAGTAAAAGTTAAGTAAGAATGCTGAATATAGGATGAAATGAATGGTTTTGTGAGGAGGGATGTTGCTGGGCATGTCCGGAATGAACCTGAACTGATCATATCAAGGGATAAGCTTCAGGGTGGATTTTGGCTTAGAGGTGAATGAGAGATACAGGGGGGGGAGGGGGGAACTTCTTTGCTATAGATCATGCTATATCTATTACTATATCTGTTTTGTGTGCATATTAGTGTACCCTGCCCCCAGTCTATGATTGAGGAGGTGAATGGGTAATGAAATATAATAATATAATATAATAAATAATAAAAATAATATAAGAAAATAAAGCTGCATTCTGTAAAGTCGATTGGATTAATTTTTAAGTTTACTCACTGCAAAAAATATAGCATAGTTTATAATACTGTATTATATATAGTATAAGGTGGTCGCATATAATTTGTAGGACTCAATTGGGAAAGCCTGCTCTATAATCATCATTCTACTTATAAAATGGAAAAAAAATTAACTAAGATCCTTTATGTTTTGAGCAATTGACTTGTCAGCCATTCATCAGATTTTTTAGACATATAACGATATTATGACAGTTCTTGTCTAAGACATTGATTCGTTTTATATTCCTCTAAAATCTCGTATTCAACAGATGTTTTTGATTCATTCTTTTAATTTTAATGTAAATATTATTGACAGTTTTTTGTCTAATATTGATTCCTTTTCTATTTCTCTAAAATCTCACTTCACAGATGTCTTTTGATCTAATTCTTTATTTCTAATGTAATATTATTGACCAGTTCTTTGTCTAATATTGATTCCTTTTCTATTTCTCTAAAATCTCACTTCACAGATGTCTTTTGATCTAATTCTTTATTTCTAATGTAATATTATTGACCAGTTCTTTGTCTAATATTGATTCCTTTTCTATTTCTCTAAAATCTCACTTCACAATGTCTTTTTGTGCAATTCTTTATTCTAAGTTTTATGTAGACAAAGTTTTAATATTCATTGCAGAGAGAGATCTGAAAATATAACAATAAAGGATTTGAAGTAAGGTGCTTGCCTGGTGGGATGTGAGTACAGATCAAAAGTCAAACAAATGAAGGCGAATGCATCTGAGTTGAAAAAAAATAAAAAAAAAAAAAAAAAAAAAAAAAAAAAAAATAAAAAACAAAAAAAAAAAGGATGGAGATGGATTTGGCTTAGTCTTGAAATGTAAATATTTTTTTTTTTTTGATTGGGGAGGGGGGGGGGATTTTGATCCATTAGCGTTAAAATGAAAAACAATTACTTAAGACATAGTGATAGTCAATACGAAAAGATATCAGGCGATGAAAGTAGGATCGCTGCCGTTACAGACATTACGCATTTGACGGAGAGAGTACTTAATAATATATATTTATATATATATATATTAAATATATATATATATAAGTTATATATTATATATTATATATATATAATCTATATTTTATTTAACCTTTATAGAGAAGATTATCTATATATATATTATATTATATTATATAATATATATATATATATCATATATTATTATATATTTAATACATTAAAAAGGACATTAGTATGAATTTTGATATATGTAGTATTTATATATTTTAATATTATGGTATAAATATAACTTTATATAATTTTAAATTTCATATAGATTATTACTATATAATATATATATATATATTAATTATATTTATATCAATATTAAATTATTATATTATATATATTATATATATATATATAATATATTTCTAATATATATAATATATTACATAATATATATATATATATATTAATATATATATATTACTACGGATATTATATATATATATTAATAATAATAATATACATATAATTATATATATATAATATGTTAACTTCCTTTATACAAATATTGCTATTATATATACCGCAGCTATTATATAGATACGGTATAATTATAATATAAAATATAAATACTATATATATATATAATATTAATATAATATATATATATATATTAATATTATATATATTAGAGGTGTATCGCAATCCCCCCATCTGTTCCTCTTCCGAATAGTACCGGAAAATTTTCTACTAGATAAATTAAAAATTTGTTGAGGAATCTTGCTAATGATTCCAATAAAAAATATACTTGTATCTTGCTACTTAAATACACAGTGTAATTAGGTTCTTACTGTGGTTACACTAGATGTTTACTCCAAATACTCAAAATATAGATAAGAAGATTAAAAACTAAATAAAAGATTGAAAATCCAAATATTATATATATATATATATTATTATATATATATATATTTAATATATAATATATATATATATAATATATATATTATATTATATATATAATTATATAGTTATATATATAAATATATATACTATTATATTATATATATATATATATATATATAATATATATATATATATATATATATATATATAATATATTATATAATATATATATAATATATATATATCTATAAGTCAGTTTTCAAACTGCTCGTAAGCAGTGAGGTAGTTAAGAGAATTATATGATCTCAATTTGAATATTTTAGTTATCATATATTTAGGTAAAATATTATAATATACTTTATTGAAAGTTTTGAATAATAAAATTATAATCCACACATAAGCCCACTATTTATAAATATTTCATAATTTAAGAAAACTTTCATTACAAATTGAGTATAGATGTTAAGTCTTTTCTCAATAATCTCTGTTAACTTCATAACTGGCAAAAAGAATTTATTATTTTCTGAAGAAATTGCCTGTATTTGGGTCAATTGATATTGTAATTTTTAGGGGAAAGATAATTGTTCTTAAGACTTCATTCTGTTTCCGCTTCGATCTTCGTATTGTGGGTGTCGCAGTGTCTTGGAAAGATGACAGGATTTTCCTTTTAACTATCCAAATTTTTGACTCCGAATTTATTCAGTGATGATCTTTTCATTGTTTAGTGGAAGTGGCATTGGTATTTTAATGTTTTTTTGGGTGACTATCGATATCTATTTTTCATTTTTTGTGGCATATTTTACACTCTATTGAAGATGTGTAAATTATTAATAAGACCTTTTTGAATAATGCAGATTTTAAAACAATTTTGTGAGGTTATTTTATGACAAATCTGTAATCAAAGCCATCTAAATCTTTAAATCAAGAATATATATATTATAAGGATATTTATATAGTATATTAATTATATATATATCATTTTATATATATTATAATATATATATATATATATTGAATATAATATATATATATAATATATATAATATATATTTATACATATATTATTATATATAAATATAATATTTATATATATATATATATTATATATAGTATATATATAATATAATATATATATACTATTATTTATATATAAATGAATAAAATGAATATATAGAATTATTTTTTACATTTCTTTATAGTGTAAGGAAGTTCATTTGAAATTTCCTCCGGTTCCGCCGAATTTTTTTGGTGATTCCGCTAATTCAGTTCGGCAGAACGAAAATTCAGTTCTGGTAACCTAAATATATATACTATATAATATATATATATTATATATATATATATATATTATAGTAATATATATATATATCATAATATATATATATATAAGATATATATATATATATATATATATATATAATATTAACTCAATAGAAGTTATGGAATAATTTTATTACTAAAGATACTTACATTAAGGTTATCTAGCTGTACAATATTGTTTTTCTTTGGGGGGGAAAAAACCTTACACAGCAGGCATAAGTGTTTTATTGGTGAATTTCTATAGATTTCATCACTAACAGAAAAATAATTTCACTTCTTTGAATTCTTGCGAATAAGACAAGCTTACAATATATTAATGTAGATGCACCTTTGTTTAGTGGATGTTTAAATCATCCATATATTATCAAGTATATATAATATAATATTATATAGTATTAATATATAATATATATAGATATAACTATATATATATAAATATAAATATATAATATATATATATTTATATATATATATAAATATATATTATATATATATATATTATATATATATATTATAAATATATATCTATATATTATATATAGTATACGGTATAAGCTCTTTAGAATTTATCTTAATCATTTTCACCTAATGACAACTGATCGAATCGCAATGGATCAACTAGCACACTAAATTTTATAGTCAGAATCTTTAATGAATTATTACAGTCGTTTTCTTTTATAAATTTTGAATGATTTAGAATATTTAAACATTTGTTCATTATCTTATGTTTGCTGGCTTTCATGCATCACACAAATTATGTTTTAAACTGAGAAATTGTACAATGAAGGTTTGCAAAAATAATTTGAGATCTAAGATTTTATAGCACTGGGATTTCCATATTTTATATTTTTCAATGATAATTTTTCAAACTATTTAGAAACTATGATTAACACACCAGAACAATATTAATATTATTTTTTGCTTAAGAAAATATTCCGAGCAAAGGTATAGGGGGATTTACAATAGCATAATAAATCTATTATTCCTGACACAACGACGAAACACATTAACTACGTCGAAGAATGTAAGTAATTGAACCAGAGTATAACTAAAATATGAACATAACGTGATTTGAGTGACATGACAAATGCACTGGTGCCATTCTGAATAATTTGGAGTCAACTTCAAAAGTATCAAGAATCAACATTGGGAGTTGCGACGCTGTAGGGGAGTGGGGTTAGTACAACCAAGACTTTCCCTAATGCTTGTTTTATTCAAGAAAAAAACATTTCAGTTTTTTGGTTTTTTTCATTAAATGTATTTTTAAAAGTATAAAGAAGGCTAATATAATATTTCAGGTTCTTATTTTGTTTTTAATATAGCGTCGGGCGGGGTGACTGGGCCCGCCTCTTTAGGAGGGGTGATTCGGTCCACTCTAAATAAAAAAAAAAATAAAAAAAAAAAAAAATTTCGCTCATTTAATAGCCACGCGGTAGTACTACAAGTTTTATTTAGATCATCTTTAATTCTAGAAAGTTTTTATATTTTTAAAAAATGTCCTTCAATAGAATTTCACTTTTGAAAAATGTGAGTTTTTTTAACTTCGTTATAAAATGAAAAATTGTGGATGGATTTTAATGATTTTTCAGTGTATACACTCACAGTATGTTAGCTTTAAACTGGCAAAGTAAAATTTTTGATCCAAACAGTATTAGTGGCAAAATCACGGGGCCTAACTTGGTCCGATTCACCCCGCCGTAAAAATTGATGGAGGGGTGACTCGGACCACCATTGTTTTTCGTATTTTACGTATTATTATTGACATTTTTATTACGTATAATTAATTTAAATATAATAAAAAGTTACTTATATTAAGTGAAAATTTTTAAAAAAAATGAAATTTTAATAAAAAAAGAATTCAAAAAGTGTCAAATTTTTTGAAGGCAGGGGGGTGAAGATAGGACCACCTTATTTTATTCTCATTTTATTTATCATTATTGACATTTTTATTACTTATTACGAATTTTAATATGATAAATAATTATTATATTAAGTAAAAATTAAAATATAAAATTGAATTTATACGTAAAGAGGAATTTAAAGCTAGATGGTCGATTCACCCCTCAATGTGAATCCGCTTCACCCCTCAAAGGTCGGGGTGACTAGTGTTATTCAAACTTTAATAAAACTTTTATTATTAGAATTAGCTATATTATTATTTTTTTGTGCTTATGACCGACTATAGGGCCTTGATTTTCAAAAAAAAAATTCCAAAAAGTGTATTAGGGGAGAGTCAGGAGACGAAGTTATATTTCACTTGAGTATTTTCATTTTTCAAATATAAGGATACTTGAAATTAAACAAATATTCCATTATGATTTATAAAATAGCAGAACTACCTTTCTCTTATATTTTATCAATTGTTTTCGTTATAATTTACAGTAGGTTGTAGCCTGCAGACTGCTGTTTGTAGGCTTCTATTTACTAATTTAACTATGTATTTTTACATTTGTATCATATAATCATATTTATAACTTACTTTTAAAATATTAATGTATATTATATTTATATAGAATGAGTCTGAATGACAAAACTCAAAAATGACTTAAGGGATGCAAATGAAATAATAAAAATATTGAAATTAAAATTATACCAAGATTGTAAATGAAGGAGGATGAGTGAATGACTAAATTAAATATTTGGCTTTGGAATATCAACTTTTGATTCACTAATCACTAGTCCCCACTCCCCAGTCACTACTGAGTACTGACTACTGTGCTGTGACTACTGTCAAGCTCATTATCACTGGGGGACCTTAAGTAAACCATGGTCCTCAAAATAATTTAGTATTGGAAAGGTTGGTAATAATTTTTTATTTTAGGTAAAGAAAAATTAAAAAAATTATTTGCTATAAAAAGAACTTACTTTTTTTATTTTTTGAGCTTTGTTTATTTAAATGTAAATATTTATAATTTGTATTCACAATAAGTGTTATAATATATATATATATATATATATATATATATATATATATAATATATATATATATATATATATATATATATATATATATATATATATATATATATATATATATATATATATATATATATATATATATATATATATATATATATATACACGGTATATATTTATATATATATATATATATATATATATATATATATATATATATATATATATATATATATATATATATATATATATATATATATATATATATATATATATATATATATATATATATATATATATACGATATATATATATATATATATATATATATATATATATATATATATATATATATATATATATATATATATATATATATATATATATATATATATATATAGATAAGTCAGATTTTTAATGCTCACAGTAATGTAACTGAAGGCGACGGGTCTACGGTAAACAAAATTATATATTTGGAATCGGCGGAAAATTCTAAGGAGGGGAAGGAATGCCTAGGGTAAACGCAAAAGATGGCAAGAGTCGGGGTCTCTCGGCCTCCCAGTGGACGACGGGGGGACTAATCCCCCCCTCCGGGGATGGTCTCCGGAACCCCCGCTCTTTGGTCTTTAGGTGTCGCGGGGGTTCCTCCCGACCATCTCCTCGGGGTGAAAGCGTCCCCCTCTGTCCCCACGTTGGCTCGAGCCCCTAAAAAAAACTTGGAATTTTCCCAAAAAATAATTATTTCACAAATTTAGGGGCTCGAGCCGATTGGGGACAGAGGGGGGGACGAAGTCCGGAGATGGTCGGAGGCCCCGCGACACCCAAAGACCAAGAGCGGGGGTTCCAGAGACCATCCCCGGAGGGGGAGGTCCCCCCCGTCGTCCACTGGGAGGCCGAGAGACTGACTCCTGCCATCTTTGCGATTTACCTTGAGTATTCCTTTAGTTAAAAAAAAAAAAAAAAAAAAAATTTACTTCAAAAAGAAAAAAAAAAAAAAAAATTAATCCATCCTTAGAATTTTCGGCTGATTCCAAATATATAATTTGTTTTACTGTAGGACCTGCCGTTCTCTAGTTACATACTGTGAGCATTAAAAAAATCTGACCATCTAAATATATATATATATATATATATATATATATATATATATATATATATATATATATATATATATATATATAATATATATATATATATATATATATATATATATATATATATATATATATATATAACACTAATATATATATATACACCACTCATTGTGGACACAAATAATAAATATTTACGTCGAAATAAACTAAAAAATTAAATAAAATGAATTGGAAAATAAATCAATTTGAAGCTCAAAAAATAAAAAAGTAAGTTCTTTTTATATCAAATCCAATTTTTAATTTTAATTTTGCTATAAAAATTATTACCAACCTTTCCAATACTAAATTATTTTGAGGACCATGGTTTACTTAAGGTCCACTGGGCTCATCAGCGTGATCAGCCACATTTAATTTGATATGACGATAAAGTCTGATATTTCAGTCATATGAGTAACTGATGTTCGAAAATGACAGTGGTGAAGGAGCAGGGGCAGTAACAGGACTCTTAAGCTTAGCTGCCTTAGCATAATCATCTCTCTCAGTTGGCAAATTTTTAGAATTTCCTAGTTCTAGATTATGAGCAATAAATACTAGTTTGCAACGTCTACAACAAAAGTTTATATTTCATGCGGGCCTTTGCTACCTTTATTTCCGCAAAAAGTACAGTCACACAAATTTTTGCACGTGGCATTTCTAAATTTCTGATTAAAGTAATTATGATAAAAATGTTGCCTGAAAGCTGAGACAGAGTAAGAAAACATTAATGAAGCCACAAATAAACAAAATATTATGAATATCAAATTCAGAATATAAAATAAAAATATGGAAAACCCATAAAAATTTTGAACACAAACTCAGGGGCTTCTACCTTGTAGGAAATTGGAACCAAAAAATGTCCAAATTAGAGCATATTTGCTAAAACTTATAATATAATTGTTCAAACATGTAAATTCCACAACTTAATTAAAAAAAACGAAAAAAACAAATTTTTACTTGTTTTTTTCAGGCTGTGTTTTTTTTTTGGAAAAAAACGAGCTTGTTTTCCTTTCCCAACCCCCTAATCTCAATGTACATGAAAAACTTGTTCATTGTGTATCAAAAAGGGGATTTTATGTAAATGGTTAAGAGCTTTTGAAATGATTTTTTTTTTTATAACAAATGTAAAAATATTTAGGAAAATATTACCACAAAAAATGGTGTCAGGCTAAAATTTTTTTTTTCTTTTGGCAACTTATGAAATTAGCCACAATGGTTAAAATTATCCACATCTGGTAACCCTGCTGGCATTAGGAAAAAAAGTTACAGCTTCTCAAAGCTATTAAAACTCCCATAGACTTTTCGATATTGATCCAATCAGGTTAAGGTCTCATTTCAGGCCCTCTAAGTCTGGGTTATGATAAGTTTTGTTAGGTATACACAGAGAAAATCTATGTAGAATTAACAAATCTTATCATAACCTGAATTAGAGGGCCTAAAATGAGACCACGAGGCTCACTAATATTTTTAATAAGAAAGTCTATGGGAAACTTTTAAATTTTGAGAGGCCGCAATTTTTTTCCCTAAAGAAAGTCATTTTCATTTCACTAATATCATTAATATTCCCACTTTGGTATATCCTGCAATTACTCAAAATAAAAAATTTTTTTAAGAAAATCCTATGGGATTTTAACAACTTTGAGAAGGCTGTAACTTTTTCCTAAAGAGACTCGATGATTTTTCGTTTTCACTATTCTTCATTATTATTTTTTTAAGAGTATACCCTGTGATTTCATAAAAAGGGGTGACAACCCTCTGGGTAACAATTACCATTTTTTTATAGATTTTTGGCTTTTAGCCAAAATGGCTAAAATTAGCCACATCTGGTAACCCTGCTGGCAACTGAGCTAATTTGTGTCCTAGCTATGCTATTTCTTGCCCTTAGGGCCTGTTGTGCGATGGTGCACTGTCTACCACTGAAGCAATAATCTTGGCTAACGCTGAATTGGCCATTTATTATAATAAATAATTAATTATTTTACGCCTGATAAGCAGCATTTATTTGCTAACTTTAAATTGGGGCAGCTTCTGCACTTCTCAATTCCGCAACTTTTTACTTACTTGTAGTGTTACTTGTAGTGGTGAAGGGCTTCATGGGGACCTCACAGGTCCCCTCTAGCCCATGGCCTCCGCAGAAAAGATCCAAGAAGTCACAAATAGAAAATTAATCACAAAAAACTGCGTGGATCTCTCGCGGTATCGCAAGTCGCCGAAAACCCGGTAGGAACGAAAGAAAACTAGGAATCCCCTCCCCACCAACCAAACACGGATATCGAAGTCGGCAAGAACCCCACCAGATCCCATTCCCAACATAAACCCCAGGAAAGAACACAACCACCCCAACCAACCGGGGTAAAGAAGAGAGCGGATAGGGACCAGGAGGAACGACGAAACCCACAATACAAGATTAGGGAAGGCCCTTGTGGAAAAGG
>JABUQX010101362.1:27500-32500 GCA_015478945.1 Trachelipus rathkii | reverse complement strand
ATGCCTGATAGTTGGTAATTATGAATGCCTTGGTTTAACAACGTATAATTTTTACAAGCCATTTTTATATTAGTTAAACCACAGACTTCGTCACCATAGATGAGCAAATTTAACAATAAAACAAATGAAACATAAAAGCAATTAACAGGATGGACCGGAAAAGTGTATATATCATAAGGAAGGGTAGTCCTTCTCCCCACAACAAGTCACAAACCAGAGACCCACACAACTTCCCGGACCCCACTCCGTAGGGTAGGCTGTGTGTGTGGCCTCGGAAGAGCCTCCCGGAACTCGACGCCGGTTTACCCCCGTGCACAGCACGAAACCTACATATATTCACGTCAGAGCCCGAGATTATATACCAAAGTGCAGGACGGCCTCCCGCGGCGGTTAACTCAAAGGTTCGGGTCCCCTACAATTGGCGGCCTAGTCATAGGTGCACAAGAAAACCAGGTTTTAGCCTGTACCCTCATCCACGGGGAAGAAGTGTGAGGTGGACTGAAGACCCATGCGGGAAGAGGCACCGGAAGGCCCAAGGGGCTGTGACAGGGAAAAAAAGGGGGAGGACAATTTTTTCAACGTACGTAAAGGGACTGGAAAGGAATAAAAACAATGGAGGAGGATTGAAAGATATAAATAATTCGAAAAATGATGGAACAAAATGAAGATTGAAAGATTTCGTTTGTGACAAATGCACATACCGGTGTTGGGGCCTGAGGGACACCCGAAATCCCACCAAGCATTGGTTCCCGTCACTACGATACGTTCCAGGTTATTCACCAAGAGCATAACACAGTACCACAGTTAAGAAGTAGAGAGTTGAATAACTAGGCATTTTACAGGTATAGGCATTTTAAATTATTAATAATATAATTCTTAATTTCTGAATATTTTGAATTATTATTTAAAATGTTTCAAACCACATGCTGGAAAGCATCGAAAACCTCAAGAGTCGAACTTTGCAGTTTTATATAGCTTAACCATACTTATATTTCTGTCCTAACTACAAATGCCTGAAGGTGCTTGAGAAAGTCTTGGTATTATTTCAGCAATTTTATAATAACCAATGTAGTAAGTAGGTCTAAATCAATGTTGTCTTCTGTATTATCTCATGCCAGATCATTACATCATTTCCTTTGAGATATTGGTAATGACGATGGTGGTGTACAAACAATGAAACAAACTCGATAAAGCCTTGGAAAAACGTTTTATGGAAAGCAGTGCTTTGATAGATTTAAAATTTATGAGCTGTGCTCATATTGCTAGTACAACTGCTGACCCAGGATGAATTATTTTTCTGAAACTGTTAGCTTCGAAGTGGATTCAAATTTAAATGAAATATGCAATACAGAACATATTCAAAGATATTGACGATTGCTTGAAAATGTGAAACAGTATCATCATCGACCTCAAGAAATTCTTCTCCAAGTCGAAACCCTGAGTTCCGACTCCATCTTTCGGATTTAATTTTATATTATTATATATATATATATATATATATATATTATATATATATATATATTTTATATGTATATAAATTTCTGTATACACAAATTATTTTTATTTATTATTTTCTAATGTATAGATAATATATATAATATATATATATATATATAATATATATATATATATATATATATATAGGGGAGAGTGGGGTACAGTGGGACAAAAATTTAAAAAATGCTTATAAACTTTTTTGTAATGACTTTTTACAAATCAATAAAGCAAAAAAAAAAAAGTAATTTTCTTAGATAGAAAATACTCAATTGCTTTTAATCTAATATATCCCTCTTCCATCTATTTCGAGATTTAAATTTTCAAAAATGTTGTCCCACTCTGCCCCAGTGCGGGGCACACTGGGACATGACATGGGGCACAATGGGACATTTAACTAATATTTAAAAAAAAACATTCATAATTAAACTTTACATAGGAATTTTGCCGCTTTGTCGTCCCACATTCTTTTGAAGGTGGTAAAATGTCTTTGATATCAGAAAGCCTAACAGATGCTAAATCAGCAACTTGTGGGGAAAAGAAATCATCTGTGGCATTTTTCTTTCTCATGTATGATACTTCGTAGTCGCCCTCCATGTCCTTGGAGTTTGTTATTTTTTATACAAAATACTTTTTTGGTATGGTATTGAATTCAACTAGAACAAAATCATTCACCTCAGGGTTCCTAGAAAGAGGTGAAAATATCGTGGCACTTTCGGGTTCAATTACATCATCGTAAAGGCTATTGTCTGAAGAATGATCTGAAAGAACAGGATGACTTTCGTCACTGGATGAAGATGTATCATTATTGTATACAAACTTTTTTGATTTTACTCTGTTTGTATTCCTATTAATT
Organism: Trachelipus rathkii; assembly: GCA_015478945.1. Taxonomy (NCBI): domain Eukaryota; kingdom Metazoa; phylum Arthropoda; class Malacostraca; order Isopoda; family Trachelipodidae; genus Trachelipus; species Trachelipus rathkii. The sequence goes on along the minus strand of JABUQX010101362.1, from coordinate 30,150 downwards.
ATTTTTCGTTCGGAGAGCATGAGTTTTTCTGGTGTATCTGTGATAATCATGCTTCGTCCTCTTTTCCTTCCTCTTTGAGTGTTTTTCCTTGGATTTGCTTTTAGGTATCCAAATATATCTTGAGGTTTAAGAAATGATCCTGAACTATTTGCAGTTTCTTCGTTGATCGAATTTTCTTCTACAATAACAATATCAGGATTTAAGCGATCAGTTACTGAACTAGGAGCAAAATCACACTCCTAAAAAATATTTTCATCAAAGGGAAATATACCTGTACTTTTAAAACCTGATACGTAAAATGTTGGTGGGTGTCATTGTCTTTTTGAAATGCAGTATTAACTAAAGGTGCAATGCCATAAATAGTCAAAAGTACACCTGGTTTTTGAGAAAGACGAGAAGCCATTGCCGAGGAGTAATAACTTTTAAATGGTCCATAGACTGATTTGTCAAGAGGTTGAAGTTTGTGACTGCAGTGAGGATGAATAGTCAGAATAGTAACGCCATGACTTTTAGCAAGGTCTAATACTGGAATAGATAGGTGTGATTCGAGATTATCTAATATTGACAGAGCTGGGGTTTCAGTTGAAGCATTAGAATGCTTTATTAAATGTTTCATAACTTCTAAGAAAATCTCACTTGTCATCTATCCTGGTGGATATATATATATATATATATATATTATATATATATATATATATATATTATATATATATATACTATATATAATAATATATATATTATATATATATTATATATATAATATATATATATATATATATATATATATATATATATATATCAGTATCTGCTCTATTTAGAATAAAGCAAAAAAAACGTACAGTAAGCCTAAACCTTTAATAAAAAAAATGTTGTTTAACTACCTTGATTATATAATTATTCTATTTAATTAGATATTAAATGGTTAAACTAACTTTTATTGTCAAAAAAAAATTTAAAGTAAATATATTAATTGCAAACATATTGAAAATGAAATTATACGGGGCACAGTGGGACGCGTCCCACTCAGCCCCATTTTAAATGTCCCACTGTGACCCAAACTATGGCTTCAAGTATAACCAACAAAATTCAAATTTTTAAAAAGTCTACAAAGAAATAAAGTACATAAATAATAAAAATGCTATGTATATTAGATTTGTATTTGGCGAAAAGTATTTTGAATTTAAAAGCAAATCAAGAGGAACAAACGGAGAAAAGGCTAAAAATTTTACTTTTCTTACCTCAAAACAATTAATATCAAATAGCAAGGAACTGAAATGAGAACGCCTTCTCCCTTCTACTTTAGAATGGACACTGAGTCATAATCTTCTTATGACACAGTGGACAAGATACACAGTTGCAAACTTTTTCTAGAAATCTCACTGTCCCACTGTGCCCCATGTCCCACTGTACCCACTCTCACCTATATATATATATATATATATATATATATATATATATATATATATATAGATATATATATATGTGTGTGTGTGTGTGTGTGTGTGTGTGTGTGTGTGTTTGTGTGTGTGTGTGGTGTGTTGTGTGTGTGTGTTGTTGTGTGTGTGTGTGTGTGTGTGTGTGTTGTGTGTGTGTTGTTGTGTGTGGTGTTGAGTGTGTTTGTGTGTGTTAGGGGCGGGTGGGGTGGGAATGTGTGGGTGTGCTTGTGTGTTTGTATTTATGAAGAGTGTGTGTGTGTGTGTGTAGTGTGTGTGTGTGTGTGTGTGTGTGTGTGTGTGGTGTGTTGTGTTGTGTGTGTGTGTGTGTGTGTGTGTTGTGTGGTGTGTGTGTGTGTGTGTGTGTGTGTGTGTTGTGTGTGTGTTGTGTGTGTGTGTGTGTGTGTGTGTGGGTGTGTGTGTGACCGCGTGTTGACTTATGGGTTATATCACAGTATAAAAAAGTTACTTTATTATTAAAGATAAATAAAATAACAGTATACAACAATTGTAATTAAAAAAATTTTGTGTCATGAGGTGAGTAAAAATTAAAAGACCCTATTTGAGAAACATAAAGTAATATTTTATGTTGTTTTTGGCTAGTACTGAGTGCTGAGTTGGTAGAACTAATATTAAATCTAACTAGCATTAGGACGCCTCGGATTTTCAGCGGAATTTTCGCAATTACATTTGTTTATTTTCCAATTCGTTCATTTTTCACTTACTATTTTTATGAATACTTATCCTACATAGTCCATTAAGCCTTTGTCTTTCTTATTGTTTGTCTTAATCAAGTCGTTACTGTCTTCGCAGAGTGACTGAAAGAACCTTTCAATGTGTATGATTGAACAGCGGTAGCCACCATTGCAATTAATAGGACAGGTTTATTAATTTGAGGTAAAAAGGGGCGACTTCTTTAATAACTTCAGTAAGTTCCAAGTCTTTTAAAACTTTTGCTTATCCATTTTTTATTGCCAGCCACAAGGTATACCATAAGTCAGTTTCGGTATCAATTTTATTGACATCAAGATTATAAAACTCTGAAAAACATTTTACTTTCTCACGCAAAAACTGCCTACGGGAACACCTAACATAAGAAACGATGCAAAATGAAAAAGATAAAATTCTGGCACGTTGTTTTCTGAAATCTAGTCTCCAAAGAGGATGAAAGTGAGTCAAAATTAAGGCACAAGTGCAGAACGCTTTCAATATCAGCA
>JABUQX010101362.1:0-22500 GCA_015478945.1 Trachelipus rathkii | reverse complement strand
TGCAGATCTATTCATAGTCCGGAGTGTGGTGACGGAGCTAATACTACACGAATTAATGCTGGACAGCAGGGGCGCGGTTGGTGATAAGACTAGGGCATTTCTTTCGAGCAGAGTTTTGTCATCTGCCTGATGCTCGCCGGAACATAGGCTTGCTCGTCCCGTACATTTTCCGAATGCATTGCTACGGAGCACCCTACACCCAATCATTGGGGGCAAAGAGAAGGGCTGAAGAAAACGAAATATTATATTAAATATCTATTATATATATATAATACTATATATATAGATATATTATTAACTAAGTACCTACGCTTATATAGGTATAAGCCATAGGAGGATAATATAAGGGCGTGGAGCCGAGTAGATTAGATAGATATGACCCCTGATATGATAATCAAGATATATATTATATATAGTATATAGTACGGTATAGGGCCGTAGTAACTAGGCTAGCTATATATATTAGACGTAGGTATCTATAATATACTTACCCTTTACAGTGGCCCAGACAGGATAGTTTAAGTGAGGAGGAATATCAAAAACTTAAGAATTGCTCGCACTCAAAATATCCTTAGAAAAAGTTGATATGAAATATAGACTATAAAAAATATTTCATTTTTTAAAAAATGCTACTCTTTCCGTCGTTGTGATTATGAACAAACAGGCTTTATATAGTGCAACTTACCCGTATATAAAAATATATGAGTAATACATAGTTAGCACCCTATGTATACCATACTCAATCTAGTTTTATGTTGCTCAATTTAGTTATTTTTATTTCATAGATATAGGTATTTATTTATATGATATAGAAAAATTACAGTCTATAATTCCAGTCATTTTTAGTTTAAGCTGGTAGGAATTACGTAGGAGTAGATCCTTGATAGTCTCCCTGATGGCAACTTACAAATATCGACTCAGATGAGCCTATATATTTTTGTCTTCACTTAAAAAAAATTATGTCATCTATACTCGTAATTTCTGTTGACATATCCATTCAACAACGAGAAGCGGCGCAAACATCTATAAAATCACACCACATAAATTAATTTTTTCTTAAAACAATTAAATTCATAAGCAAATTTGTAACCACAAATTCATCCGTAGTCCCTATATAAGTAGTGCTTGTGGTGATCTTAAAAACCAAAAAAATTACTCACACAAATATATGTAAAAGGCTATTTGGAATTTTTGTTTTTTGTTTTTTTATTACAAGATTGTTGCTCTTGATAAGGTTCTCATTAATAGAGAGCCTAATTTCTTCGCATTTCTCGTTCTTCAAATATTTTTACTATTACAATCTCCTAACTCTCATTGTCTTCATTACCCTTTCTCACTCAATTCAAATTACTATACTCTTAACATATTAGACTCTTGCTTCTAAGTGATAGGCAAGTTTATACAGTGCAAAACCTCATAACTTAAGGCACAAGAGTATTCTTCTAGTATTGATTGTAATCATTGATATCTAATATTAGTATATAGGCATATCAAAAGAGCAAAAAGAGAAATAAAGAAAATTCTTGAAATACAAAACAGAATATTCTAGAGGTAAGGCTAATTAATATAAGTAAGAGAAATAGTATGCAATCACTACTCAATGTATTACCTCTTCTTATTGATAGTGATGTCATACTTATATAACTTTATAAACGCTTGATAATTATGACTTATCTCTATGATTATTTGAATCTGTACTTTGGTCACTGGTTAATTAAATCTTTCGTAGTATCATCTCTTTAGGTAGATTTTTTAAAAATTCTTTTCGAATATTATGTGAATGATATAGAATATGGTACTAATTAAACTATTACGAGAATTACCTTAATGTGATGCTTAGGAACGATTATTAATAATCCAATGTAGTGGTTAAAAGCACACAAATATCCTCTAAAACATGTTTGATATTAGTTCATTAACTTCCGATGTTTAAGTAACTGCTATCAAGATAATCGATGTTAATTTTCGTTAAAAATTCGGTGCATCCAAATTTGCATAAAATAGCAATCAAATATATCTCTCTCTACAAGGCTTATACGCAGACTTCCGACTAATTTGTTTGGTGATTATTAAGCCCGGAGCCAAAATCATTTAAATTAAGGTTTATTTTTAAAAAGAAAATAATTAACAGTAGCAAGCCACTGGGCTATCGAGTACTAGTCTATTTAAGCGTTATTAAAAGGTGACCTTAATTGGCGTCTCATGATTTGTGTAGCTACACAGATTATTAGTTTAGTGAATCTAGATAATATTTTAATTCAATAAATTGCGGTATTAGAGTTAGTAAGCAATGCCATCATTCCCTAACCCTCCTTTTACATGCTTTTCATTAAAAAATCCTTGAAATTTACGAGGCTCAAACTTAGGCTAGGTCCTCGTTAATCAATACACGTAATATATTTTTATGTTTTTTTTGTTTGTTGTTGGTCCCTAAAAACCTCCTTTTTCTAAATTGAAAGAATAGACTCTTACGAATAATCAAATATATTTTGTCCTCTGAGTTAGCCCATAATTCTCATTTATCCTTCAACATCAAATGACCTTTTCTTGTGTTTCTAAGAACGTCTTATCTCCACATTAAAAATGTCTTAGTGCAGTATTTATCTCAGTAGAATCACTTGGTCCCAATATATTTATTGTTCGAAGAAATTTTGCGTTTGTAGTTTTTAGATCTTAAGTAACCTTTTGCATAAAATCACAAAAAGTAGCCAAACTAAGAGATAAGAATTGTCTGGGATGATAGTATGTCAAAATCCATTATTTATTGTGTAAAAAGTAATAACTTTTCAAATCTTCTTAGTCGAGAAGAAGATATATTTTTATATCCCATTCTTCCCTTATTACCGCTTTTTACACCTTTTCGATTATCATTATTTTGGCCATAAACTGTTCACAAGCACGAAACACTTGAAGTCAGGAACGCCGAATGTACTATCAAGATCCCCTTCTCTGATGAAAGATGAAATAGAGATGGAAATATTATCTAGATAGAAACTCTACTTGTCGTAAAGCCAGTGTAATTCTATAATTCCTCTAACACAAGCGAGCGAGACAACATGTATTATATCTTAGATCAAGATAGAGAATAGTGCCTACAGATAATATAATAAAGTTCTCAACGTAAAAAAGATGGCCTGATTTTAAATATTAAACTGGAAATATATCGTCGGACATAGTTGGCAGGATAATGATTCATAAAAGTATAAAGCCATTGACTATTATTCACCTAAAAAAGAGAATTATTCTAAAATGAAGCACAAATTAAGAAAAATATAGTATGTGGAATGAGTAAAATCATAATAGATTTTTATATAACTCACTTCAAAACTGAAGATTACAGCACAATGAAAAATACCATTGCCAATTAAAAGTAAATTAATAGTAAGTTTTAACATTGAAATCAGATATTAAATTCCTGCGAACTCCCTCATATGCCAATTCTTTGAACGACTGGTGACTTCCATTACAGCACAGTAAAGCAGTCCTGTTGCTATTAGAAGGTCTTTTCACGACTTATCTTGACTGAATTGAGTACCTCCCGAAGCACAATTTGGATTCGTGCTCAGGAGACGTCAAGTTGAGGTGAATTTATACCTGAATTGAAGGTTTGTACATCTACATAGCAGTATCACTAATTATCTCAATAAGAGAAAATAGTAAGGATCCAAATTCACCCCTCCCAAAATTGCTCATTTTGGAACTGTTCTTAGGGCTAGTAATAGTGGTTTCTTTGAGGGCCAAATGATGAAAATAACGTGAAATTTGAATTATGAGGCGATTCAAAATAAGTCTGCTGATCTCTGTAAACACATTTTCATTGTTTTTGCCACCAAATTACATGAAATTGGAGAATCATCTGTCTTTGCAAGATCTTCCTTAATTTACCAGAATAAGCATTAGTTTATCTCCGATCCCAGGGTAACTGGAGACAGAAGTGCTTTCAATTGCTTTTAAAGGAAAAAAATATATAAAACAATGCCAAGTGAGGTAGTTATGATGACAAATAGAATCGTAGTGACAGTGACTTTCGTCCATCTCCCCTCAATTCAGGAAATCCTTTTTTATATTAACACATTCTATCTATTCTTGATCGTCATCAATACCAACAATGACTGTCCCAGAACTCTACCCAAAAAGCCAGATAAAGGGTCTAGGTTTATTATGGTGATGTGAATATAAGCCCTTGAACCCCCTTTTAGTATCTCACAACCTTTATATTCTGGAGTGCTCCACTCATAGAAGCTGGAGAGATATTGTATTTAGGACTCTGACTAGTATCAATTGGTCGTCAAATATGATTTATAGAGACGATATTTAAAGATGACTCATATACACAATAATTACCCTGAAAGTCTCCTATTAAGACTCACTTACTCCTTTGAAAGCCCAGTCATGTGTGATTTGAGCCCAAACATTATTATATGCTGCACTTAGGAGTTTACTTAAATGTATCAAAGAACGTCTTGATTTAATATATGAACTTGGAGTTATAAACCCTCAAAATCTGTGAGGGGCATAAGGCTATGAGATGTATTCCAGGTACTTAAGTCGCGAACGGTGTAGAAGAACTTCAATTACTCCTTGAATAAATGAGTGTGGTTGAGATCAATGATGTCACATGTTCCCTAAAGGTGGCATTCAATACCCAAATAAAAACAGGACCTAATTTTTTGCATTACGGCAAATTCCATATATAATAATTATTCCCAGAACAAAATATAATATATCGCATATTTAAAATTAATAACTGCATGACCGTATACGGTATAAAGCGATCTTTGACATTGGAATAAAACGATTGGTGATTATCTCGAAAATATAGCGTTGTTAACGCTCACAAAGTTAGAGCTCATAATATGGAAAAAGGAGAGAATGACGAAATATTACTTACCAAAAATAAGTAGTTTATCCAGAGGACAATCTCTTCTTTTTTAAAATTTTTTTATACATTCATACTCACGCAAACATGATCCACACCCAAGCGTAAAGCGAAATTTTAGGGAACGTTCCGGAATTTCAATATGTAAATAATGCTTGATGTATTGATACGCATATGAATTTAAACGGAGAGAAAGCAGATCTTGATTGATCAGACGAAAAGATTCATTTACACCACGTTGCAGAATTATATTTCAACAACACTTGTTCTGAATTTGTCCTGGCATAAATCGAGTACATAAAATGTAATGGGTACTGCGGTATTGTCACAGATAATATGATTATGTGGGAACGTTGGATTCTATAGTAATTGATTATGAATAGTTATCAACAACTTAGTTCCAAGAAATTCATCAAGTGAAGGTTAAATTTCAATCATGTCATGGTAAGGTTTGGTTCATCACCAAGGGTAGTGACTGATGACCATGATCCCAAAAATTGTGATATTAGCTTTTGATAAAATCATAAAAGCAGTGTGAAAAATTAACCTTGAGATACATTATTTATTGAAATTCCTTATCAATTATCTTAAGTAACATTACGAAGATAATGCCCAACTGTAGATGTCCAACAATCCAGTATGCTCAATAAAATACACTAAGTGGACCCCCAAATGGTTCACACTAATATCTAAATTCACTATTGTAATGAGAGAAAATACTGGCAGATGCCCACCAGACTCTAGGGAATCCCTATGTGTGTTGATGGCCATAACTTTTACAAGTGTGTGTAGTGCCAATTGTACTCACATGTTAAGAATTTTTTGAAAATAACAGATCATAATTACTACAGAAGTCCTGTGATCAAATACATGTACATTTACAGCCACTGAACCGCCTGAGGTAAATACACTTAGGCACACAGCCCTCAAGTGAGCTCTAATGTATAAAAGAGTTTCTATTAATTAGGTCGTAGTTCGCAAACAACACCAAATGTTAGCAGTCTCTCACCAAATGAAACGTCTACGATTTTTATATGATATTAATCTATGTGTTGAGTATTGGAATCATGATTCCACATTCCACTAATGAAAAAGAGGGATAAAGGTTATAAAATGGAAGTTTTATGTGTCCACCCATCGCCTATTCATTTCCCGTAATAGGAAAGTGTCATTTGGCAATTCTACCTCCTCTTAGGTGACACATGTTGGGGATTAGCCTTTCTGACATCATCTATGAATAAATTGAAGTTGGTCACTAAACTCTGAGACCATCTCTCTGGATGGAAATATGATAGTTCTATGCCTGAACACATCTTCTTTAATAGTAGATTCTGTGGATAAATAAGTATGCTCCTTAGAAAAAAATAACAATCAATAGGCTCCGAACTCAATTGCACGGATAATAATAATATCATCAACACCAAAATTACGTAGTTTTATATGATAAGGCTTTTCTGGATATCCAACAATCTTCTACCCGTCCAGCCACCTATTGATACTCCTGCACGATGAACCTGTTCTTTATGATGAATTTTTGAAATATTTTTGAATATGGAATCCCATTATCTTTTGTTCATATTAAAGCCCTATGTCCCATCATCTTTGTGAATAATATGTTAACTCTTATAATGGTTAACAAAAATGACTGTAGTAAAACAAACTTCAAGTGAATCTAGAATGATGTTACATTAGTGAAAGTTCTTTCTTTCCTTATTGGCAACTCAGACCAAAGCACTCTCACATGCTATATTTAAACTTAATTAGAGAAACAATTTTGAAAAGCTTCAAATTAGCTGTTTCTGGCATTATGTAAGAAGTCTATCAAGTAAAACGTTGCAAATTATTCTTAAGTATAGAGATTTGGGAACTCTCCTTCATAATACGCACGATGCAATATGATATTATAAAGTAGTTGTGATTTTCCAATCAAAGAAAAGCTCAGAATTATGTAAACACTAACTGTAGTATAATTTCAAATCTTGTCTGAATGAGTAGTGTGATCTGTTTCTAAGAGTCTAAGGAGTGAATTGAGTTTATCTAAATGTACTCATACCATTATGGGGAAAATGAATAACTAATTACGTTACTACTATGTTCTCAACTTGATTTATTGATTATTTTTGATAAACAAAATTTACTTCGTATAATAAAAGGACGCTATTCTAATTAACAAAAATTCCCATTATTCCATCCTTATTTTTATTGCCTTCATGCGCATGGATTAGGAGCCATAAAGACCAAAAACAATTATTGACAGCATATCCTAAAACACACAAAATCCTTAAATGTCATTGTTCCAAAATCAAAATCAATTGCAGGTTTAACATACTTTAGTTAATCTTCAGTCTTGAAAAAGTAACCCCATTCAGCGAAATGTCTTTGAATTATTCATTTGATTATATTTTACAAACTGAAATAAGCCATGAAATAAGAACACAGTACTACCACATAGCTAAATTAGAGAATGCCAAGAAGTGAATAGGATTAGAAGAGCACGAGATCAAGACTCCCAAGATTGTCGCGTGTAGAGGTGCATCACAAGGTATGAATATAATATAGAGTCCTGAAGATGATTTTTGAACATGATATATTGGAAAAAATTCACATAAAAAATAAGATGTATGAACTAGCGAGTGTCTCTTAATATGAACTCGATGAAAAAGAACACATCAAAAACGAGAACACTATACCAAGATTGAATGAAAAGTCAATCACTTCACATATATACGATATAAAGCACGATTCTCGAAAAGGCAGATAATAACATTGCCTTGCCCAGTCTTAAATAGAGTCAAAATATATTTGCGAAATAAAAAAATTTAGTTAAGCCTATGGATTGATAGGTGATCCGATAAGCCACCTTCCTCATTTCAATATAGTGGTAAATTTATATGTCAAAATACTGAACACCAAACTTTATGAGTGGCTAGATATGTAGTATCCAGTGGAATGACGTTAAAAAGTTCAGATGCTATCTCCAGGCCAGTCTGGAGTATCTACATATGATACTAATTTCGGCCAATTCGTCCATTTCAGCACACACTAACTGTTTTAATCCAATAACTTTGTCATGACATTAACATTAAGTTATAACAACACAGAACCTGGCAGCTCTGAAAGTCTCTAGCCGCGTTAAAAAATATTTATATAACAGTGGGTACTCTCCATTAAAAAACACCTTGGAAACATCAGCAGCGATTACCCACTCTACTTAACAACAAAAATCTGTGTCTGGGGGATTTCCGCTAATCACTGGACCAGAATCTGTAAGCTACTCTCCTTGTTATCATGAATCATAATATTCTGTTCTGTCGTAATTCTTATTCACAGCTTTTATCTGCTGTGAGCGAACAAAATATAGGAATAACAAAAAAGATATTCCCAGAAACCTATCTTCTGATCTTTCTCCCATGGATGAGTTTGAAAAGCGGTTTAAATATAAACTTCATCATCTCTCGTTCGCGCCCTCACACCAAGATCGTGCTCCTTTATATGCTTTTTTTTGGAAAAGTAATGGTCCCAATTAAAGGCACTTTAATCGTACTACTATTAACACTATTAGTTTTGTTTCACCACTCCCCTCACCAACTTCTAATCCTCTCGAAAAGATATGAGAAAATATCACACACCACATCTTCTTTCCATAGTTCTCTTCTAGTCTTGTTCTTATATTCGATAAAGGATGTATAGACAATGTTCTCTCTTCAAGAAATTTTTTAGTGTAAAATAGATCACTTATTTTTCTTAGTTTCGTAAAATATTTAATAATATTATCAACTTAAAAAAAATAGTTAGGCCTATTATAATGTATTTCATGTAATCTAGCAAATTTGTAGTACTATTTTAAAAATGCAACATTTTACATTCCTCATAAGACTGAGAAATGGGACATGAATTGCTGCTAAATAGATATAATTTAGAATGAAAAGATGGGGTGAGGGTAGTGTAGGAAAGACCAATGAAAGGAAAGCATATGTTTGAGTAATCGATAAGCCTTTAATTTGACCATTACTTTTCCAAAAAAAGCAAAAGCGTTGCGGTCTTCGATAGTATTAAACTTAATCTGACAGGAAGGCTGTTTTAATGTCGGCGCTAACCATGACAAAATTCTGATTTTGAATCTGAACCGGAATTCATGATTTTTCATGGAGGACACAAGATCGGGTGAGTGTAGGATGCCTTCATTTAAATGGTAAAGAATTAGTTTTAAGAGAAAACAGTTAAAACACAGGTTTCCTGAACCATTTGTTTATTGATACTTGTTCATCAGTTTTGATAACAGATCTGTGAGGAACCCAAATATAATCTTTATACTCAGAGGGAGATACACTGAACTCTTCAATAATACCATCAGCTAATTGTTGCTGAAAGACGTCATCATAGGCTTTAACTAAATCTTTACTTTCCAAATCTTTTCTTTCTAAATTTTCATGAACTCTATTAAGCACTGCAAGAGCAATGTTATAGTTTGATCGCAACAAGGGAAGTTTATCTTCAATCCATGGCAAGATCTTATATTTGATATTTTTCCGTCTTTAAACTCTATTACCACTTTGAATTTTTTCCATCTGTTCAAATATCTTCAGATTTATTAATTATTCATACTTTCGTATACCTTAAGGACTCTATTTGAACATGTTTTCTAATCCTTGCTCTACCTCTGAATTATTTAGAATGTGGCTTAAAGGATTAAAATAGGAATGTACAGGGTTTAAGACTGCATTAACTAAAGTATGGGTTAACCTGCAATTGATTTTGATTTTGAACATGAATGTGATTTGATTTTGAATATGATTATGAACAACTGATGGTGGATTTGAAACTCTTATTTGATTTATGCTATTATAAAATTAGTTAATATTCCAAATGAATATAGAACCATTCTCTAACTTAAAAGGCAGATCCACTTCATACATTTAATCAAATTCTAGTTGAGGGAAAGACTCTATTAAATCAATGCCCTATTAGGGCATCCAAATCAAAAAATGAGTTATTAGACTCTTTATAGCCAGGGAATCAGCTAATTTGAAAGATTTTTTTCTCAAATTAATTAGAGCCTGATTCATACGAAGCTTAATCTCATAACTTTAATTTTAAAGATCCTCATCAACAAAAGAGGAAAGGTGTGAAACAAGATCTGCGTCCATAATATAACATCAAGAACAGTCCTCTTTCAAAGGTGCGGGTACTGATACGCTAAATTAAGTTTTTATATCGTTATTGAGTGCTTTGATGATTCTCTTCAGATATATTGAGTTTGTCCAGCACTCTTTTAGAAAGGTAAGACCTCTGTGAGCCACAGTCGGCCAGGCATCGAACTGAAGCCGAAACTTTATCCCTACCAATCCTTATAGTAATTGATGGCAACAAATATAAATTGTTTGTGCTTTGGCTAAAGCTAAGACATACATTTGTGAGGGTGGAACTTTTCCTTTGCTTACCAAAGCAGCTGTATATGACTTCTTTTATTGCAAACTTGGCAACTGAAAAAAAGTTGCTCCTCAAGTCCAGACAGTGATCTGCAGTATTGTTTAGTACTTGAAACATTTGGGGCATTGATTATTTCATTACACTTGTTTAATTCTTAACTCATAGTTTATAAACATTGCATTGTCATCACATGACCTTGGGATGAACAAAACTTACAATGATCTTGAATAACCTTTGATTTTAGAAGTGGAAGAATAATAAAAAAAAATTTACTATGAGAAAGCTTCATTTACACCAACTCATAGTATGAATTTGAAATTCCTGCAAGGCAGAATTGGAATTCAGGCTAATTACTAGATTTAAGGATCATCGTCCTTCTATTATTTTTAAAATTTAAAATTAGGCTTACCTGAAGTATTTACATTTTTAAATTTTGAATAGTATTTTATGGGAGGACTGATTGAAATTTTGACCTTTATTAAGATTTGACGTTTTAACAATATTTTTGATAACTTCATTATAACTATCGAATATTTGATTCAAATCAGGGTAATTGGTATTCAACTTGCGAGTAATTTTCTTTGACTACCACATTAGGTAATTTTGATAAAACAATGTGGCTAAGTACTACTAATCCAGTAGCCTCCTCAAGATATTTGAGGTTATAACTCTCAAGTTCATATATTAATGTTCTGATATCATTAAGTAACCCTATCGCATTATATGTTGGCCGTCAATACTGTTTTTAAAGATATGATTTCTTAATTAATTTCATCAATGGATGATTTTTCGCTAAAAACCTTTGTCTAAAAGTTCAAAGAGCTTTATTATTAATATTATCACTAATAGAAAGATTCTGAATTAGGGAGTCGCATTATCCCTTTAATTTATTTTTTAAGCAATGAAGTTTAATGGATTCACTTAAATTTTTTCTGTAATCAAGGAAACTCTTAAATTTTAAAATGAAGGTTTTATAAGCAAACTTATTAGTTTCATTGCCCTCGAAGAAACCACAATCTATAGCCCTAAGAACAGATTCACTAAAATGAGAGCAAGTATTTTTTGGAGGGGTTGAATTTTGATCCCCTTTAAATTTTAATTCACTTAATTTTGATTTAATCGGGCATTGGTACTGAATCTGACTACACAACTCCTTATTATGAAAACTCAGGAATGAGGGAGTCAACCTCATTATCATTATATATTTTATTAATATTTGTATCCTTTTGTTTATTATCTTTTAACAAGGACTCTACTTCCTCTACCAAGATCCTTTACATAAACTGCATCCTCTTTATCTTTATTATTATCTGTAGGCCTATTCTCTATCTGACTAAGATAAATATTCTAACTTGTGCCTTGAGGGATTGAAATGGCTTGAACTATAGCTTTGATTTTTTATAAACTTTATCGAAGAAGGGGCTTGTGTCTCTGGGTTCAGACATTTTTTCGCATGAAATTTGGCTAGAGTGACCCAAGGACAAATAAAACCTTGAAAAAAGATGAAATAATGAAAGATAGCCTATCACCAGCCAAATTATTTTGATTTGAATTTTGAAAAGGTCTATTAGACAAAAAAAAAATTTGAAGTTGAAAGTGATCTAGGCTAGGCCTATAATGCCTAACTTTGAAATTGAATTTTTTGATGAAAAATGAGATATGGCCTACCACCAGGACAAATTATTTGATTTGAATTTTGAAAGGGTTTAGAAGACCACACACACACAAAAAAAAACAAATTTTGAGGTTGAAAATGACCTAGCCCTAAGTTTGAGCTTGAATTTTTATGAAATCACTGTAATGGAAGGGTTAGGGAATGATGCATTGCTTACCTAACTCTCATACCAATTTGAAATAAATACACTAAGACTAACTAAACTTAGGACAAAAACGCCAATAGGCTGAGTCTCGATAGGCCCACGTGGCTTCTTACTGTCTATTAATTTCTTAGATTAAAATTAAACTTAATTTTAAATGATTTTGCCCTAATAATACACAAATTATTCGAAAAACTGCTATAAGGCTTCGGAAGATAGTGTGCATTGCTAATTTGCAATTGATAGCACGATTTTTATCAAGAACTTGCAAACAAATTCCGTTCGTTAAGACCAATATAGATTACACAAGTGACGAAATTTTAATCTAAAGCAATTAAATTAATTACAAAAAAAATCTTTTGAAGATAATAAAGTTTTAAAAGAGTGATATATAAGTACAATTGTGAATCTAAATTAGCCTTACCTGAATTTGTTGTTTTCAAAGATTTTTTTGCTCTTTTGAATAAGATCTAGATATTCCATAGATAACTCTGCCTTTGCGTTTTAGAATCTATCACTTTAAAGTCTTAGTTAGGGGTAATTTGAAATTGGTGAGAAGGTAAAAGAGGATAGAGATAGATTGATAGTAAAAATATTTGAGAAAGAAATGAAGAAATTTACCTCTATACCCTTTTACATTTGTTTGATTATTTTTGTTTTCACAAGCACGACTTAATAGGACGGATTTGAATTTGAAGTGATGCTCGTTGAGATTTTTTAGTGAAAATTCTGGTGAATTATATTAACAGGGACAAAAATATAAATTCCACTAAACTAAAATACTGAATATAGCTAATAGTTTCTATATCATAAAATAAAATACTATATCCTAAAATAAAATACTAAAATGAGCAAAATAGAAGATATATATGTGAAAGTATATAATAGTTTTTATACTATAGTTTGTTCAAACACGGAAGAGTGACATTTTTAAAAAATGAAATATTTATTTATAATTACGTATATATTAACTTAAATGTGTTATTTAATATAAAATTCAAAAATTTGAATTGGGTAATAGTAGTGCAGAGGGGTGTCACCCCCGATCACAGGATATACTCTAATAAATAATAATTAAGAATAATGAAAACGAAAATCGGCACACTCTTTAGGATAAAAAGTTACAGCCTCTGAAAGTTGTTGAAACTCCCATAGACTTTTCATTTTTGATTCCTCCAGGTTAGGTCTCCTTTCAGACCCTCTAGTTCAGGTTATGATATGTTTTGTTAGGTATACACAGAGAAAATCTACGTATACTTAACAAATCTTATCATAACCTGAACTAGGATGGCCCTAAAACGAGTACGAGGCCCACTAATTTTTTTTTATAAGAATTAAAGACTATCGGAAAATTTTAAACTTTGAAAGGCTGTAACTTTTTTCACTAAAGACTTAAATCATTTTTTTTAAGCTTCATTATTATTTTTTAGAGTATATCGTGTGATTTATTATTTCCATTATAAGAAAATCCTATGGGATTTTCAACAACTTTCAGAGGCTGTAACTTTTTTTCCTAAAGAGAGCGCCGATTTTCGTTTTCATTATTCTTTATTATTATTTTTTTTAGAGTATATCCTGTGATTTTTATAAAAATCGGGGGTGACACCCCTCTGCACTACTATTACCTTGAATTGTGCTACATTTACATAAATGTTACTTAAGAAATTTTTGTTTTAATAATTACGTGTATATATATATATATATATATATTATAAAAATAAATAATAATTAATTTGTTAGTAATGAAATCTATATACAAAACGAGACCTATGAAACAAAATTAATATATATATATATATTATATATTATATATATATATATATATATATATATATATAATATATAATATATATATATATATTATATAAGAATATTATAATATATATTTATATATATATATATATAATATATATATATATATAATATATATATATATATACTATATAATATATATTATATATATATATATATAATATATAATATATATATATATATATATATATATATATATTAACTAATCAAATACCATAGGGTAAATGCACAGTAGACTGGCGTACATTAAATGGCATGACTGCTCGCTTCTAATGAGTGCTGCGCGCAAGCGGTGCCGTACGGTCCTTTTATGGCAACGCTCGCGCGCATTAGAGCGAGCGCATGTTCTGCCATTGCATGGTACGCCAGCCTGACTGTGCATTTCCCTTATGTATTCGAATTAGTAAAAAAATTATATATATATATATATATATATTATATATATATATATATATATAATATATATATATATATTATACTATAATATATATTTATATATAGATATATATATATGGTAATACTTGTAGACAGCGACCCACACATTTTGAGACCGAAAATTTTCTAAGGTTTCAAAAAAATTTCTAAGTTCAGAAAAGTGAAGTTAGTTAGGTTTTTCTAGAAAAAATTTTAGTGGCAGGCTTCTTGGCAAATTCCCAGAGCTTGCACTAAAGAATTTTCTTAAAAAACTAAACTTCAACTTAACTTTTCTGAACTTAGAAATTTTTTTAAACTTAGAAATTTTGGTCTCAAGTAATGTGTGGGTCGCTGTCTACAGTATTACCTATATATTATATATATATATATATATATATTAATATATATATAATATATATATATATATATATATATATATATATATATATTATATAATATATATATATATATTATATTATATATAGTATGTATATATATATATATAAATATATATATATATAATAATATATATATATATATTATATAATATGTGTTGTGTATTTTAGTGTGTGTGCATAAATTACAATACTTTTTATTATTTTTTTAATATCGATTGCATGCATCAAACACATTCTGTAATTCAAACGACATGGCAACTCTCTTAAATGGCAATATTATAAAACCGATTATCTTTTTTAAAAATATCGATATCTGATAGGATTACCCTAAAGCGGACTATTATCCATTGTTTTACAACCTACGTATCTAAATCTAAAATTAACAAAATAGAAGAGATATATGTGGAAGTATATATTAGTTTTCATAAATCTGTTAACACCACATTAAAAAAAAAAAGTAGATTACCGATTTAGAAATAAAAGCCTAATAGTTTAAATTAAAGAAACCTTTATCACTGATACTACCAAGTATTATAATTTCTCTTTTCATTTATTCTTATTAGTTTTATTTTAAGGGCACAATTACAAGAGAGTAAAGATTAATTGTATTAATTTTAAAGGAAATAATTCCTTTTGAAGTGTATAGTTATCTCACTTTTTTGTATGTCATAAATGTTTAACGCTTCTGGTATGTTATAAATGAGTTATTTAAATTCTAAACATTTTGAATGGAAAATGACTTTTAAAACTGTGCGCGGTTTGCTCCAAATCGAAAAAGATAGGTTACTTTGCATATTACCAAAAATTTATAGGTTCTGAAAGCAAAGCATTTACTTTGGTATCAAAGAATAACCCAAACTTGGAGAATATCATTGTCTCTTGTAAGCAGGTGGTAAGCTTACCTTGAGCTCGTGATAGCCTGAAGGGTAGTATATGCCCTTCGTTGGCGAGGTCCGCTCCTAAAAACAAAACAAAATAACCCAAACCCAAACGTAGTTGCATTACTTGCATACAGAAGTGCTGATATCCTAGAAGAAGAAGAGCACGTTAAGTTGAAAAAAAAAGTAGTATCATACATGGAGGGTAAATTTTGGTACAACTAAAACTTATAGTTTAAATAATTAATCCAATATTAATTTTTTCTCACTTACTTTTCTGGAAGTGTTAACATTCAGAATCAGTTTTTCTTTCTTTGTTGAAAAGTTTCTGGTAAATAATATGCTTTGAGCCTAAATTTTTTAATTGACAGCTTTATATTTTGTAATTTTATGCCAGGGCTACACAAGGAATCTTTTGCAGGATTCTGGATCCTTAATTAATTCAGAATCCTTGATTTCTCATGTAATTTAATTTTGTTCCTATACCTAAGCATGCATTAGGCCTCTGAACAAATAGTAAAATCATGTAATTATGATATGTGGTTATGTATAATATAATCAAACTATAAGCATTTAGGGTAAATGTTTGGATTAAACTGGTTAACTAGCTCTTTTTCATAACGCTTAAAAACGATATATATTTTTATGGGTAATAACATAGCAGGGTAATTGTGGAGAATTCAGGAGTCGAAAGTAGACGAAGACTGTATTAAAACTACAGGTAATAGTTCGGTTTAAGGTAATGTTATCAAATATCGATTGTTTTTTCCGATAATCGTAGGTTATTGGATATTGTTGTTACCCATATATAAAATATGGTTTGTTCGAACACGTTAAAGTGGCACTGGCTTTGGCAAAATTTACATTAAATAATTTTTCAAAAAAGAAATATTTGTTTATATAGTTACGTATATATTAACTTAAATGTGTTATTTAAAATAAAATTTATGAAAAATTTAATAAAATTCAAACATTTGAATATATATATATATATATATATATATATTATAGATATATATAATAAATATATATATAGTAATATATAGTATATATATATATATATAATATATATATATATATATATATCACACCCAGTAGGCGAATATATATATATATATACGATATATAATATATATATATATATATATATATATTATATACTTATATATATATATATATATTAATATATATATATAGTATATATATATATATATAATACTATATATATATAGATGGTCAGATTTTTTTAATGCTCACGAGTATGTAACTAGGGACCGGCAGCTCCTACAGTAAAAAAAAAATTGTATATTTGGAATCAGCGGAAAGTTTTAAGGATGGGATGTTAACTTTTTTTTTTTCGCTTTTCATCGAAATATTTTTAAAAATAAATTCCCCATTTAGGGGGCTCGAGCGACGGGGGACAGAGAGGGGACGTTTCATACCCCGGAGGGATGGTCGAGGAACCCGCGACACCCAAATAACAAAGGAGCGGGGGTTCCGGAGACCATCCCCGGAGGGTGGGGAATTAAGTCCCCCCCGTCGTCCAACGGGATGAGGCCGAGAGACCCGGACTCCTGCCATCGGTGCGTTTACCCTATGGTATTCCTGTAGTTAAAGTAAATACCAAAGTAGTTTTTGGAAGTAAAATTATTTCTTTTTTTTTTAACTAAAGGAATACCATAGGGGGTAAACCGCAAAGATGGCAGGAGTCGGTTGTGCTCTCGGCCTCCCGCGTGGACGACGGGGGGACTCAATCGCCCCCTCGGGGTATGGTCTCCGAACCCCGCTCTTTGTCTTTGGTGCGCGGGTTCCCCGACCATTCCTCGGGGTATGAAACGTCCCCCCTCTGTCCCCCGTCGGCTCGAGCCCCCTTAAATTGGGGGAAATATTTTTAAAAATTTTAAAAAAAAAAAAAAAAAAAAAGTAGTTAAATCCATCCTTAGAATTTTCGGAGCTGATTCCAAATATATAATTTGTTTACTGTAGGACCTGCCGTTCTCTAGTTTACATACTGTGAGCATTAAAAAATCTGACCATCTATATATATATATATATATATATATATATATATATATATATATAATATATATATATATATATATATATATATATATATATATATATATATATATATATATATATATATATATATATATATACAACACTTATTGTGGACACAAATAAATAATAAATATTTAGGTCGAAATAAACTAAAAAATTAAATAAAATGAATTTGAAATTAAATCAATTTGAAGCTCAAAAACTAAAAAAAGTAAGTTCTTTTTATAACAAATCAAATTTTTAATTTTTCTTTACCTAAAATAAATAATCATTACCAACCATTCCAATACTAAATTATTTTGAGGAACATGGCTTACTTGCATGGTGGGATAGTATAATCGATTATCTTTTCTAAAATATCGATATCTGACACATTACCTTAAACCGAACTATTACCAAACTACAAACATTTAATGGAAAAAAATAGTATTAACAAATTATTTAAAGTTTTTTTTTTACAGATTTGCATACATTTTAAGTTTATATTTTGAATAAAAATATTAGTAATAATGCTCTGAAAATTATAACAATTAGGCCTTTTTCATTTATGTAGGGATGAAGAATCATGACTGTCAAATAAATTTAAGGTTATCAATACATCAATATCAGTATTGTTTCTTGATATATTTTTTTTTTTTTTGTTACGTTATCAGCGACTCAATTTTATAGATAAAATGTAATTAATTTTTAAAAAAATAATAATAAATTTTGCAAGACTAATTTTTTCAGATAAAAAAAAAATTAATATAATATGATTATATATATATAGCGTCGGGCGGGGTGACTTAGACCACTTAAGGTATAACTTTGTCTCCCGACTTTCCCCTAATGCACTTTTTGGAATTTTTTTTTCTTGAAATTCAAGGCCATATAGTAAGTAATAAGCGCACACAAAAATAATAATGTAATTCTAATAATAATAGTTTTATTAAAGTTTAAATAAAGCTCATTCAGCCTCACCTTGGAGGAGTGAATCGGACCACCATTAAGGGATGAATCGGACCATCTGTTTAAATTCCTCTTTTACGTATAAATTCAATTTTATATTTTAATTTTTACTTAATATAATAATTGTTTTTCATATTAAAATTAGTAATAAGTAATAAAAATGTCAATAATGATACATAAAATAAGAATAAAAATGTGGTGGTCTGATTCACCCCTTTCCAGTCAAAAATTTTGACACTTTGGAATTCATATTTTTCATAAAAATTTTATTTTTTATTTTAATTTTTACTTAATATAAGTAACTATTTATTATATTAAAACTTATTATACATAATAAAAATGTCAATAATAAAAATACATAAAATACGAAAAAACAATGGTGGTCTATTCACCCCATCATCAATTTTTCTGGCGGGGTGAATCAAACCAAGTTAGGCCCTGTGATTTAGCCACTAGTACTGTTTGGAATAAAAATTTACTTTGCCAGTTTAAAGCTAACATACTCGAGTGTATACACTGAAAAAATAATTAAGATCCATCCACAATTTTTCATTTTATAACAAAGTTAAAAAAAACTCATATTTTTCATAAGTGAAAATTCTATTGAAGGCCATTTTATACCCTAATTATTATATTTTTTTTAAAAAATATAAAAAACTCTCTAGAATTAACGATGATCTAAATAAAATTGTAAGTACTAAGTCGTGGCAATAAATGAGTGAAAAAAAAATATAATTTTTTTTTATTTTTTATTTTATTTAGAGTGGACTGAATCACCCCTATATATATATATATACCGTATATATATATATATATATATATATATATAATAGAATCTAATATTATATATATTATATATATATAATATAATATAGTATACTATTATATATATATATATATAATATATATATATATATATATATAGTATATATATATATATATTATATATATATATATATATTAGGATGTACTGATAGCTATTAGGTAGGCAGTATCCAGCCACATTTTTTTTGGTCAGTATTGGTTAATATGGCCGATACTTCTTACTTTTTAGGTGAAGAGTTGTCAGAAACTTTTAGATTCAATAATAAATCTAGTTTCGAAATATATAAAAGGTTCTAATAAGGAATTCCTTAACCCTTTGAGTGCCGAGGGGTCGGGAAACGTGGTTTCCGAAATAATGCAGTTTGCCCATTAAAAATGAATTTTTCTTTTTTCCATTATTTATGGATATTTTAATTATTTTATAGCATTCTAAATGTTTTTAACCCAAATTAAAAATGCTCTATGTAGATAATAAAATAAATGCTATAGGATAAGTATAAAATAATTTAAAGTTTATTTAAAAAAAACTATATTTATATATATATATAGTATTACTAGTATATAAATATATAGATATATAGTATTATTAATAAATAAAATAGTGATAGTAACTTTTTGAGATTATATAATAAAATAAGTTATTATTTTTGTTATTTTAAAAGATTTAAATAAATAGAGACTATATATAGATATATATATATATATATATATATATATATATTCATCTATCTCTTTTACCCAAGATTGGGATGTAATAGTATTACATGCACGGAAAAGAATAGCAGTAGAATATGACGCAAGTCAAAAGAAAAATCCATCCTTTAAATATATATATTATATATATATATATATTATATATATATATATAATATATATATATATATATATATATATATATATATATATAGATATATATATAATATATATATATATATATATATTTCAACAAATTTTATTTATATATATATATATATTGTATTTATATATATATAATATATATATCATATATTATATTACTTTTTTTACAATGAAGGAAATGTCAGTAATCTCCACTCCATGTCTGTTAACATGTTGCGCCAAACTGAGGCAATAACAAGTGGGAGGCCAATAGTGCAATAAATAATAAAAAAATAGACATATGGCAACCTTTTTGGTCTGAAAGTGGCTCGAGTACATTTTGGCATCCAAAAAACAATTTTTATAATGACTGGACAAAAGTCGATTTCGGCACTCGAGACATAAAAAAAATCCGTCGACTCTAGTCGCTCACGGCACTCAAAGGGTTAAGCTAGCTGAAACCTCACAAGAATGGCATTTCCGATGGTGAACCACTTCTAGAATGCATTTTAATAGCATAACTGAGGAGCTTTTAT
Source organism: Trachelipus rathkii (assembly GCA_015478945.1). Lineage (NCBI taxonomy): Eukaryota > Metazoa > Arthropoda > Malacostraca > Isopoda > Trachelipodidae > Trachelipus > Trachelipus rathkii. The sequence goes on along the minus strand of JABUQX010101362.1, from coordinate 1,665 downwards.
ATATATATATATATATATATATATATAATAATATATATATATATATATATATATATATATATATATATATATTATATTATAATATATATATATATATATATATATATATATATATATATATATATATATATATATATATATAATATTCTTTTCAGATACTTCTAGATATTAATTTAATAATTTAATTTAATAACAGTTTAATAACAATGGCTGATCCAGAATTAACTAATATTAGATCACAAAGGATGCAAGATATGCAGCAAATGAGGGTGTGTATTTTATATTAATATTTTTTATAACCTAGGGGCCTATTTATATTTTAAAATTATACAATAATATAAGGCATTTGAAAATTAGTATGCTTTTTGTCTGTAAGCTTACAGATTAATTTAACAAGTTATTAAATTAATAAATTATATTGATGTGATCTACAAGATTCACTTGAATGCCCATAGGAAGAGTATTAAAAATTTTTATTTTATTTTAAAGCGTTTGATTAAATTAAAGCATTATGTTCAAAAATATATATTTTTTAACTTTGTGGTGCTATGCAGGGTTGGTTTTAGAGATTCATAGTCTGTCGCACAAATAGCAGTGAGACTTTCCTAGTAATATTTATTTGTAAGCTCCCTGGAGAAAAGGGGAAAATGAATGAATGAATTGATTTTGCATTAACCCAGGGTATATGTGAAAGTAAAAGGTAATGTTTTTTAAATTTTATTCATTCATAAAACAAGAAATATTTTAATTTTTGGTCCATTACTTGACTAGTGTACCGTTGATCTCTAAAGCAACTTACAGCTTCCCTTTGCTGAAAACCTGTACTAGTGAATCAAATTAAGCTTAACTTCTTCAACTTTCTTAATTTTAAAGAAAAAAAAAAAAAAAATTTTATTTGAGTTTTCTTTTATTAAACTACATACTGTAATTATTATTATGAAACTTTGCAACAGAAAACTTCATTTTCCTTCATGGGTATATTTCTCCAAGTAGTTTATGCTTCAGTATTGAAGGGTATTGAAGTAGACCCATACTAGTTCTTATTTTATTCTTTATTCTTGTAAATGGAGCTGTCAAAAAAAAAAATTACAAGCTCCACAGTTCTGGTTATGCTCATCATACTCACAGAACCTATTAGCTTTATCTGAAACGTTGTTCCCTTCAATTTAAAATTTCAATGGCTAACTTGAAATGATAGGGGATCCACCTAGAGGTTCAGGCATGTCAATAGGTTGCTTCTGGAAGAAAGTAGGCCTAGTCAACTTTGGAATTGTGGGGACTCCCATTAGTTCCTCCTTATCTTTCTTTTTATCGCCCTTGCTCATGGCTTGTCATTTTGTCATGGCAGTTATTAGCTGCATAAAAGTAAAAAAGTTAGATTGTATTGTGTATAATTTTGTGTATTAATAATTTTACATTAGATAAAATTCATTATGAAACATGATGCTGTTTGGTTTTTATATCAATCGGCAAAATTTGAGCTTGTAAATAACTTGAGTATACAGGGTGTACCTGAATTGCTTGGCCAATTTTTGAATTGTAGTTGTATTGGCCCCAACAAAGAAAAAAAGTTTCAATGAATAAGTGTACTTACATGCACTCATCAAAAGTTACAGCGATTTGAATCTGTACCAAACTGAAAATAGGAAGGTTATAGGGTGTGAG
>JABUQX010101361.1:27500-30687 GCA_015478945.1 Trachelipus rathkii | reverse complement strand
AATGAGAGAATGAGCAGAAAGAGAAAGAGAAAAGAGAGAGAGAGAGAGACTTGAAAAAAAATAGTAGTAGTCAAAAGGCGGAATAAGAAGAGTGGGCTCTAAGGTCCCTTCTATATAACAAACGCCTTAAATCGGCGTTTCTGACGCAGGCAAACGCCAATTGAATAAGTTAATGAAGGCTTTTAAAATGCTTATTATATAGAGGGAAAATTTCTAATTGACATAGTCATCTAGCGTTTTCACGGCGTCAGAAACGCCGCGTTTTAAACGCTCGTTGGTGGCGTCAGAAACGCCGCGTTTTAAGCGCTCGTTGGTGGCGTCAAAAACGCCGCGTTTTAAACGCTCGTTGGGGGTGTCAGAAATGCCGCGTTTTAAGCGCTAGTATATCTGGTGCCTTATTAATATTTGAAAAAAAACATTCAAAAATAAAAATATTAAATTATTCTTGTGAAATTTTATTTATTTATTAATTTATTTATTATTTATCAATTTATTTTTAATAAATTCTTGTAAAATTTAATTTATTAATTTATTTATTAAATAATTCTTGTAAAGTTTAATTTAATTATAGTAATTTATTTATTATTAAATTTATTTATTAATTTATTAATTAAATCATTCTTGTAAAATTTAATTGATTTATTTATTCTTTTATTTAGTAAATAATTCTGCAAAATTTAATTTATTTATTTATTAATTTATTTATTATATATTATTTATTATTTATCAATTTATTTATTTATTAAATATTTCTTGTAAAATTTAATTGATTTATATAATTTAATTTTTTTTATATTATTATTATTTATTAATTTAGTAATTAAATAATTGGGGTAAAATTTAATTTATTTACTTATTAATTTTAATTATATTTTATTTATTAACTTATTTATTATTTACCAATTTATTTATTTTTAAAATAATTCTTGTAATATTTGATGTTTATTTATTAATTTATTTATTATATATTATTTATTAATTTATTTATTATTTATCATTTTATTTATTTATTTATTAATAATTATTGTAAAATTTAAATTCACGTAATAAATGACACGTGATTTTGAATAAGACACAAAAATGATTCAACAAGTTTGGGTAAAAATCGGTGATCGGACGAGGGCAAAATCATTTCTGATACCGATTGAGAAATTACAAAATTTTCGATGCCGATTCATGCTGATTCCTCCGATTCTCTACGCTGATTACTATTTATTTACTAAGTCAAAATAATTTCCGATACCGATTGAGAAATTCAAAATTTCCGATGCCGATTCATTTATTAATTATTGTACTAAGTCTAAGTATATTTTTGATTCAGATTCTATCAAAAACTCTCTTTCAGATTCAGATTCAAAAGCCGATTCCAAAAACATTCCCGATTATTCAGATTCTCGATCCGGATACATCGTTCCATCACCAGTAAAATTGATAAAGCAAAAGGTCTATTACAATTACGGAGCTATTATTATTATTATCATTATTATTATTATTATTATTATTATTATTAATTATTATTATTATTATTATTATTTATTATAGTATTTATTAAGTATATTATTTTTATATTATTATTAATTATTATTATTATTATTATTATTATTATAGTATTGCCATAATTTGTTGTTAATCTAATTTTCAATGTTGTCATTTCTATTCTTATTATTATTATTATTATTATTATTATTATTATTATTATTATTATTATTATTATTATTATTATTATTATTATTATTATTATTGTTAATCTAATTATTATTTTATTATTATTATTATTATCATTATATTATATATCATTATTATTCTATAAAACTTCTACTTTTAACTTCAAATAATCAAAATATTTTTTGGCTGATTTATCATTTAATTTTTCTTAATTACTATCAGAACAATTAGTTTGCATAGATTTAATAAGAGGCATATTTAAATATTATAGTTTCTGACGGTTTCGTCCGTAACTTCGCGACATCTTCAGTAGTTCGATTCTAAATAATGAATGAATTATGAGTAATTCAGATTTTAAAAAATTAAAATTACAAATTAAAGATTTTAGATTTTACATTTCATATTCATATATTTAATTTAAGTGACAATACGATTGAACTTATGTTAATGTCTGGTTTGTGAAAATGTTTTATGTAGTAAGCCTCAGCTACTTTTCAGTTTTTGTAGCTTCGCATGAGTGAGTGCAAATTTACAGACTGTGAGATTATCGAGGTAGTAGGTTCTTGTTATTTGCCGGTGAATAAATGTTCATATATTTTACTAGGTTTAAATCGGTGCTGGTATGCCCTATCTGTCAACACCCACATTAAATCTACAAGCAACACAAAAATCACAGTTAAACTATACCACAAAACAAGAAAACTTCCTTCCTGCTTCTCAACTAAGGGTATCCACCTTTAGCTAGAAGAAAGCAGAGAAGAAAGTTTTCTTGGTTTTTGTGGTTTTTGTTAACTGTGATTTTTGTCTGTCTGTGTAGATTTAATGTGGGTGTTAATAATTCCGCGTAGGCATTTTTCCTCTTTATCAAAGTCTTCTTTGCAATTTGAATTTTAAAATAAAATTTTAATTCTCAGAGATATTATTCGTATTGTCCTGTTTTTTATAGAGTTTGCTGATGATTAAATCACAGTTAAACTTTACCACAAAACAAGAAAACTTTCTTCCTGCTTCTCTACTTAAGGATACCCTTTCAGTTAATCACCTATGTCGATGTACCAATCGCAGTCCCGAGTTGAGCCGTGCCGTCGACGTAATTGGTATACACGAACTAATAGTGATGTGACAGATAGGGCATACCAGCCCCCGATTTAAACCTAGTAAAATTTTAAATTTTTCACGAACATAAAAAAACTATACCTGATATCTCACAGTCATTCAAATAAAAATTTTGCACTCCTCTATTGCGAAGCTCAAAAAAAACCTTGGAAAATAGCTGAGGCTACTACAAAAAACATTTAAAATCCAGACATTAAGCACAGAATTCCTCAACTATTCTCCACTCAAATATGGCCTTCATCCTCAAATTTAAAAACATCTAAATTCTAATGTTGTAATTTTTATTTTTTAAAATCTTTTTTTTTATTTAATTCATTCAAATGTTAGAATCGAAAACTCTGAAAGATTGTTGTCCGAAGTTCTTATACGGACGAACCGGTCCAGAAAACCTAATTTAATAATATGC
>JABUQX010101361.1:10000-22500 GCA_015478945.1 Trachelipus rathkii | reverse complement strand
ACAATACTCTTCATTTTGAAAGAAAATCGCAACAAACAGCAAAGGCCTGATTCCATGGATTAACTTGGATTAACATGAGTGGCCATGGATTAACTGTCTTCTGGTATTTCTCGTATTCCTAATTGACGCAAGAAAATATCATTTTTTACAAAATTTCTACGAAACTCAGTTCCTTCATCTATCTACCTGAAAATAATTTCCACAAAATGCAATATCTTTTGAAACAGACTACTCAAAACTTCTTGTCTCTTAATATTCTTGATATTTCTTGTTTTCTCGTCATTCTTCTTCGAAGAAATAACCTCTCTCAATTTCTCGGCAAAAATTTCTCAACAAGTTAAGATTTACTGAGGTGCATTTTGAACATCTTCGCACCATCATAGTAGTTTTCTACGTATAAGACTAAGAGAATTGATAACAAAAAAAAATGTCGATATAAGACTAAAAGAATTTTGATAATAAAAGGAATAGTAAGAAAATGCGTTAATGGAAATCTAAAAAGAATGCTAAAAAAATGCGTTAATGGAAAGCTAAAAAGAATGATAAAAAAACAGAGTTAATGGAAAGCTAGGAAAGTGATGGTGATCTTTAAAAATGAAAAAAAAAGATAAACCAATTTAAAATGCAATGCACACAAAACACAAAATTCTTAAAAAAAAACTAGTAAAATGTTTGAGAGTCAGATAAAAATATCTTCACGATTTATCTGTTAACAAAATTGAAAAAAAGAAAAAAAAACATTAAAAATGTAATTTGAAAATTTGCATTTTTTTCATAACACTAAAGAAAATATCTTGGAATTTAGAAACGGTAGTCGAATACCTGTTCTAAACTGCAAAGTTAAACTGTAGATGAGGTATGGCTGTAGAGCTGTATCTCCGAAAATGCATTAAAAGAAAAACGAGATTTATCATTTCTATGTGAAGTCAACAATTCTTCAAATCTCAGTCTCTCAGTCTGGGAAAATAAATACTTGAATTCGCCTTCTTTGCTTCCCAGATTGAACGTTTATTCCGACACAGATTTCTAACGAATGTAAAACCAATAATAAAATTCAAATAAGGAATCGTATTTCGGCACCAATGTTTCGAACAAGAATCACTGAATCCGGATCATCTAAATCTTACCCAAAATCTGTCTTTCTAGCGAATTCTATCTATCTATCCATGACACACACACACACACACATATATATATATATATATATATATATATATATATATATATATATATATATATATATATATATATATATATATATATATATATATATATATATATATATATATATATATATATATATATATATATAATTCCTTTTCAACACGATGCTTTATCCTTTTCTCAGATGGTGACACGGGGGGACTACAAGAAATCGAACTTTAAGGCCGGCTATCCCAAACCAGTCGCCACCACGTGTTCGCAGCCGAGTTTTAATTCTTGCCCCAGGAAGATACAACTCCAGATTGTTACTCGGAGGATTGAACCACCGTCCCCTCACATGAGAGTCGGCGAGAAATCTCCTACATACACAGACATTATATATATATATATATATATATATATATATATATATATATATATATATATATATATATATATATATATATATATATATATATATATATATATATATATATATATATATATATATATATATGTATATATATATATATATATATATATATATATATATATATTAACTATACTATATATATATATATATATATATATATATATATATATATATATATATATATATATATATATATATATATATATACACAAAGACAGATAGTTAGAGAGAATTATATCTTTTCACAGTAGCATAGATTTTTTTAAGGCGCTTTAAAAATTAAAATCAATGACCTTGTCTTTTGATAAATGTTTCAAGACATCAGTATTCTCGCTTTTATTATTATTGTTATTATTATTATTATTATTATTATTATTATTATTATTATTATTATTATTATTATTATTATTGTGTGTGTGTGTGTGTATTATTATTATTATTATTATTATTATTATTATTATGAATAAAAGAAGAGTGTGAAAAAGAAAGAAAAAACACAAAAAAGTCATAAAAAAAAAAAAAAAAAAAAAAAAAATAAGTTCAATATATAAAAAAAAATATGTAAATGACTAAATTAAATATTTTGCTTTGGAGCTTCCTCTTTTGATTCACTAATCACTAGTCCCTACTCTCCTCTCCTCCTCCTCTTTCTTTCTATGTATGTATATATATTTATTAATTTTCGTTCTTAGATATATATATATATATATATATATATATATATAGAGAGAGAGAGAGAGAGAGAGAGAGAGAGAGAGAGAGAGAGAGAAAAGACCTAATATGTTGTTGTTGTTAATAAAAGATATCTGGGAATGGGATCTGTTAAGAAAAACAATAACAGAATGATCGAATAAGCTATGTTAACTTTTTTTAACTATGGCAATGAGAAAATACCGATCTCTAGTAAAATTTTGCAAACAGGTTGAAAAATATAAACAAATTGCAATATTAAACTAAACCAAAAAAATATAATTTTTAACTAATTTGAAAACTATAACATATATATGAACAACAATTGAAAGAAAAATAAAGTCTATTATTAAAGTCTATTAATAAAGTCTATTATTAGTTCCTCATTAAAATGGATTCAACAATGCAATTTGTACTTTAAAACACACATCAATTAACGCTCGAATTTGTAAAAATTAATAATAATTAATAATAGTGTAATTAGGAATTAATTGCAAGAAGAAGAATATTTTGTCCAGATATAAAGCTTTCTTTTTCAGTAAATTTCTAGATGAAAACAGTTGTTATTGTTAATAATAATAATAATAATAATAATAATAATAATAATAATAATAATAATAATAATAATAATAATAATAATAATAATAATAATAATAATAATAATAATAATAAATAATAATAATAAAATGTTCAAACGTAAGAGGAAATTGAAAAAGCAACCATAACTGTTGTTTCTAATTTAATTTAAATCTAATATTGAAAGTTTTTTATTTGTTTATGTTGATATATTCAGTATAGTTCAACCCCCCCCCTCCCCCATCTTTCTTTCTTCCTGCTATTGATTTTTAAATTTTTTTAGTAAAATGACAACCATATCTGAATTATTTTATTTCTATTTTCATTTTTTTTTTTTAATTGATTTTACAACTGTTATTATATCTTTTTTCAATTGCTAAACGTTCTGTAAGTTACAAGTCACTCACCATTATTTTTTTCCTTCCTCTCATTTCTCTTACCAAGAATCCTTTTCAGACTGATGGTGGTTTTCAGGGGTTTAAGTCTCACCTCATATAGCCCCTACTCCAAAGGAGACTTCTCCTAGGTAAATGCCACCTGGATACAGAGATGTATCCAAGCCTTGGGTCTAATGCCTTACGACAGTCCAGCCTCTCCACTCCTCCTTCCCCTATATAGCTCATTGCTGGCATCGTTACTCCAATTTCTTTCTCATTTAGTTTATGGTTTACATCGTTACTGTACAATTTCTTTCTAATTTAAATTATGGCTTCAAGGTTTTACATCGTTTCTCTGCAATCTCTCTCTCTCTCTCTCTCTCTCTCTCTCTCTCTCTCTCTCTCTCTCTCTCTCTCTCTCTCTCTCTCTCTCTCTCTCTCTCTCTCTCTCTCTCTCTTTTCAGTTCATAGTTTACATCGTTGTTGTACAACTTATCTTAGTTCATGCCCTCATAGTTTTACATCGTTACTTTGCCACCCTCTTTTAATTCATAATTCATTCCTCCTCCATCCTGCCATTATTTTCATTTCTTTATTTCATGTTTCCTTATTCTCTTTGTTCCAATCCACATTATTCCTCTCTCTCTCTCTCTCTCTCTCTCTCTCTCTCTCTCTTCGTTCACCAATTTACATTGATGTTATTTGCTTCTTTTCTTTCAGTTCATGCCTGATTCTGTTTTACATCATTACTTTCACAACCCTCTATACTGCATGCTGTTTGCATTGTTCAAACCTCTCTCTCTCTCTCTCTCTCTCTCTCTCTCTCTCTCTCTCTCTCTCTTTCTTTATAACCTTTTATTTTCTTTTTTTTCTTTTCTCTTTTTCCTGATGGTTTACATCGTTACTTTGCCTTCTCTTTTTTTAGTTCATGCCTCATGCATTCACACTTTAACTCTGCAACCTCTCTCTCTCTCTCTCTCTCTCTCTCTCTCTCTCTCTCTCTCTCTCTCTCCTCTCTTTCTCCTCTCCCGCTCCCCCTCCTCTCTCCTCTGCTGCTCTTTCTTAGTTCATAGTTTACACTGATATTGTACAACTTATCTCTTTCAACTACTGTCTAATTCTAAGAATTGCATGCAGAACTAAGAAGCCCCCCCCCCTTTTTTTTTGGGCGCTGGAGGCCCTAGAGGGGGGGCAGTGGGAGATTCCTAGAAAAAATGGGGGTGGAGAGTGGTTTATGGGGGCGATGGCTGATTTGTAATTTCATCTACTTAATATTTTAAAATTCACTGAAATTAAAACCTACCTACTACACAACATCGATTATTTAGTAATTTTAGTTCATATTTCTGCCCTGTTTGATTGTATAAATTTTAGTTTTTATACTATATTTATACTATATTTATTTATACACTATATATATCTCTCTCTCTCTCTCTCTCTCTCTCTTTCTATATATATATATATATATATATATATATATATATATATATATATATATATATATATATATACTCTATATATTATATATATATATATATATATATATATATATATATATATATTAAAATTAAAGTAATAAATGTCATTGTGGTTTTTAAGTTTTGGTAAAGTAAAATAAAAAAAATTGTGAAAATTTTGATTTTGCTTTGGTGGGCGGTAGACGAAATAGGTTTGAGAACCTCTGGTTTATTTACATCGTTACTTGAAACTTCTCTTTAGTTCATGCCTCATGCATTACATTTAACTGTACCAAAAAGCTCTCTCTCTCTCTCTCTCTCTCTCTCTCTCTCTCTCTCTCTCTCTCTCTCTCTCTCTCTCTCTCTCTCTCTCTCTCTCTCTCTCTCTCTCTTCTCTCTCTCTCTCTCTCTCTTTCCATTTCATTCCATCTTCCATCCCTCCATGCATCATGCGTTCCCATCCATTTTCCTTCCTCCATCCATTCCACCTCCATTTATCATTACTCCTTCTCTCCTTAGTTCTAGTTTACATTCTACTCTCCAACTTCTCTCTCTCTCTCTCTTTCAGTTCAGGCTTCATGGTTTACATTATTACCTTACAAATTCTCTCTCACTTAGTTCATAGTTTACATCGTCATTGTACAACTTCTCTCTCTTTCAGTTCATGTCTCATTATTTACATCGTTACTCTGCAACTTCTCTCTCTTTTTAGTTCATAGTTTACATCTACAACTTCTCTCTATTTTGCTAAATCTCACGTTAATAATATCTTTCATTTCTTATTGCCTGAACTCCTACCCGTCTTTTACTTTCCCTATATGTTAACTTGCAACTTTACCAATTTTTTCTCAACTTACTTTTCAGACTTTTAACAATATTATTTCTAAACTGATTACAAGGTGCAAAGCGCAAGGCTTTTTATTACAGCTTAGAAAGAAGCCTTTTACTCTATCTTTTAGAACATCAATCTAAAACGAGCATATTGACCAGACAGATTCACCTTTTCTTCATTTCACAAAGCTTAGTTAATATCCAACAACCTGACCACTTATATTTCATCATCTGTCTTCTAAACAAATCGCGTTATCAACTATTATCAGAAACCATTAAATACATTTCTAGAGTCAATTAAAGTGATCCAAGAAATCTAAAATTGAAATATTATTCTAGTTCCATCTAACACTAACTTTTCATCAAATATACAATATATATATATATATATTATATCTCTCTCTCCTCTCTCTTTCTCTCTCTCTCTCTCTCTTCATATATATATATATATATATACTCTGCTCTCTCTATATATATATATATATCTCAGGTAAATTACTCATTCTAATAGATACTAGGGTTTCTTAAGTCCACAGACTGTCAAATTCTATCTGCAAAATAAAATAATATATATATATATATATATATATATATATATATATATATATATATATATATATATATATATATATATATATATATATATATATATATATATATATATATATATATATATATATATATTTATATAATAATATATATATATATATACTTTCAATATAAATAGCTAAAATATCTAGCAGTTTCTGCACAACTAAGGATTCTACCAAAGTATTTTAGTCCCATTGAATAAAATGATTTAATAACTGGTTTACAAAACTTACGAAACAAGGAATGGATTGTTTGTACTCTTTCGAGGACACGCTTAACATATATTATTACATTAGGATTTATAAAATATAAATCCATAATATTTAAATCCTTCCTACACAACTATTCAATATATATATATACCATATATATATATATACCTGCCATATATATATATATATATATATATATATATATATATATATATATATATGAAGGTGAGTGTGTAGGTGTGTACTGTTGTAATATAGGAAGTTTTTTTTGGTTAGTTCGGTAGGAAATAACGTTAATCTTACCTTTTTTTAATTTTAAATTAAAGTCAAACCTCAAAATTTCATATTTATAATATTTGTCTATCTGAGTCCTTATCAATTGCAGCGACACCAGCCTATTTTCATGAAACTAATTTGAAATATTTGAAATCATCTTTAAAGAAAGAAAAACAGTAATAAAAAATGGTCAAAATTAATCCTGAAAAAAGATATGATGTTTTCAAATTTCACATTTATAACATTTACTGCAAGATGCTTCTTTTTTTCATTTAAGCTTATGATGTTAAAGCAATAGTTTATTAATTTTTCCAGCACTCACGGGTCGGGATTATGTCCCCACCCTGTAAACAAATTTCCGTGTGCCATGTATTCAATTAATACAAAACTATATATATATATATATATATATATATATATATATATATATATATATATATATATATATATATATATATATATATGTATATAGATATATATATATATATATATATATATATATATGGGAAGTTCTATATTTGAATCAGTTCATATTTTCTGAAAAAATTTTCCAAGTTCAAAAAAAATTCTAAGTTCAAGATAAGTTTTACCAAGAAAATTTTTTGAGTGTAGCAACTTCTGAAGTATGATGAAGCTTGCCACTCATTAAAAACAACTTTCTGAACAAAGTACGAACAGAAAAATAATTGTCATATTAATTCGAACGCCGATTTCAACTAAAATTATGATTTTCATGAAACGTTTAAAATAATCTGAAAGATGTGTGCCATGCACATTGAATCACCAGAATCCACATAAAATTAATGTTAAATTCTTCAATGTCACAATTTTACAATTTTAAATCTACATTACCTTCAGGGTCTCTCTCTCTCTCTCTCTCTCTCTCTCTCTCTCTCTCTCTCTCTCTCTCTCTCTCTCTCTCTCTCTCTCTCTCTCTCTCTCTCTCTCTCTCTCTCTCTCTCTCTCTCTCTCTCTCTCTCTCTCTCTCTCTCTCTCTCTCTCTCTCTCTCTCTCTCTCTCTCTCTCTCTCTCTCTCTCTCTCTCTCTCTCTCTCTCTCTCTCTCTCTCTCTCTCTCTCTCTCTCTCTCTCTCTCTCTCTCTCTCTCTCTCTCTCTCTCTCTCTCTCTCTCTCTCTCTCTCTCTCTCTCTCTCTCTCTCTCTCTCTCTCTCTCTCTCTCTCTCTCTCTCTCTCTCTCTCTCTCTCTCTCTCTCTCTCTCTCTCTATATATATATATATATATATATATATATATATATATATATATATATAAATATATATTTATATATATATATATATATATATATATATATATATATATATATATATATATATATATATATAAATTAAAAGAAAGTATGTAATTTTTTAGAATTTACCTTTTTTCGAATCAAATCATTTTGCGATTGCAAAAGGTATTGCGCCAATTCACCTTTTACTGAGTACCACAACATATAACTTATAAAGTTATTTCAAAGACTACATTATTCTGTTTAACAAAGGCCAAGCGTACAACCATCCAATCACTTCATTCTATAAAAACTAAGTTATTTTCACGAAAGGAATGAAAATATAAATTAGAATTTACAAACAAAAATTATGCTTGCTACAGGGCATTCTATTGAGTCACTGAATATATATTAAAAAAATAGTAGCCCTGCAACGTGCATGAAACTGCAACTGTGAACAAATGACGAAAGAAAGGAAAAAAACAATAACAAAAACAATCGACGGGGAATACATATATATAATAACCCTAACAATTAATATTATATAGGCCACTTTCATTTTAATTAGCTATAATTATTTAAAAATTTAAATATACAATTAATTTTCCTCACTAAATTTAACACGCCTATATTGCTGTAAATATATTGGACTAAGTTACACGTTAATAAATAAAAAATATAGTATGCCTGTTGTTATGGTAACGGATAAATAAAAATAGGTTTTAAAACTAGACGGGATTTTCTTCTTTAATGTTTTTGACCCGTTAGAATATTTGTTATTTTTTTTTTTATGTTTCGTTTATGAACGAAATTTTCGTAGATAGAATAAATGTTTTTTATTATATATAAATGTTTCCGGTTTAATGTTTTAACACTTTTTAATATCAATAATATAATACAATCAGATATTCAATACAAAGAAAGTTGTTAAGCTTCCTATTATATATATATATATATATATATATATATATATATATATATATATATATATATATATATATATTCTCGGATTTGCAATAACATATGAACTCCTGTCTCTCCTCTCTCTCATATTTGTGTGTTATATATATATATATATATATATATATATATATATATATATATATATATATATATATATATATATATATATATAGGTATATATGTATGTATAATGTCTAATGTGTCAATGTGTGCGTGTGATGTTGATTGGCTGGGTTGGGGTCTAGCTACTACTTATTTACGCCCTAAGAATGCTCATGTATGCCTCGAATTCCTGGTGCATGTCTGGGCACACCACCCCAGTTCTAGAAAACTAATATTATATATATATATATATATATTATCAGTGGCGTATTTAGGGGGGGGCCAGGGGGGCCATGGCCCCCCCCGAAATTTTCTAGACACTAAAAATTTTTAAGTATCATATCCGTTAATAATATAAATTGCAGAAGTTAAATTAATTTTATATAATTCGTCGCTGTCAGGAACCAATCTCGTAAGTCCATTAGATAAAAACTAAACTTGAAACCATCAGAGAAAATGCAACATTAGAATTTCAGCTGATTTTTGAAGAATGTGTAAGCGCATCTGAATCTGAACTGAGTATTGAAATTGCTGTACTAAGAATTAACAAATTCCAAAATACAGACCCAACATTCATACTTCCAACCACAGACTTATTATCGCACATCCATTTTTATACCATTTTTTGGATGATTTAATATCAGCATTAGGAGAGAAGTTTTTAAATTTTCCTTGCAATTTGTCATACCGAACGGGTGTAATGTGCCATATGAGAAGATAAAAGGTTGTGTAATTTACAAGGAAGATCTCAAAAGCCCAAATGAATTTAGTAAAAGCAGAATGGGATTATGGAAGTTGAAATGTATCACAGCACAGGTCGCTCAAAAACAGCAATAGATGGACTAGTTTCTTGTTCGCAGTCACAATTTCCAAATATTAACATCTTGTTGCAAATGGCAGTTTTACCCGTGTTTCATGCTTCAGTAGAAAGAAGCTGTTCAAACAATAAGACTTCTGAAAACCTACTTGAGAGATACTATTGGAGATGAAAGACCTATTGGACTTGCCCTCACCTCTACATGCATCACGTAATATTTAAATAAAATTGAAGATGTTATCTCGGACTTTATTAAATTTAACAATTTAGGTGGGATGGTTTTAGTAATTCTTCCCATTTTTTGTTAGGAATTTAATATTTTGTTCTTCCACTTTATATATATATATATATATATATATATATATATATATATATATATATGCTCTCTCTCTTATATATATAAAGAACAATTTTGTTTGAAAGCCCCCCGAATAGCGTATAATAATATTTCCTGTATATATATATATATATATATATATATATATATATATATATATATATATATATATATATATATATATATATATATCACTATATATATATATATATATACTATACGACTACTAGAAGCTCATTACACTACAAAAACAAAGAAAGGTAATAAATTCTTATACTAACGAAGATATAAAAATGAACACAGGTGTTAAAGAGGATTTTAAGATGATCGCTGAAAATAGGGTAAAAAACAAAAGTAAGAATCGATATTGGTCTTATGGGGAAATATCAACTCCTGGGCTGCGGAGCTGGAGCTGGAGCTGGAGCTGGAGCTGGAGCTGGAGGCTGGGCCGGAGCCGGGCCAGGCCAGGTGGAGAAGCATATATTTTTGTTTTAAGCTGGAGTCAGGAACATAGCACAAATACTTTTTTAGGTGGAACCTGAACTGGGGCCGAGAAATTTTAAAATTGTGGAGCCGGAGCCGGAGCCGGAGCAGGGGAGGTGCCGGAAAAAAAAATTAACCGGTTCCGCAACTCCGCAATTAAGTAGCAATCAGCTGTTATTTTGTGGATTCTTGAAGTTTAATATTGTGACATGGTGAAAACCTTGTAGAAATTTTTCACTAATAATAAAAATAATAATAATAATAATAATAATAATAATAATAATAATAATAATAATAATAATAATAATAATAATAATAATAATAATAATAAAATAATAGTAATGTGTGTGTAATAATAATAATATTGTTTAAATAAATAAATGAAAAATTCCCTCTTATATGAGTCGAAAGATCTTGGATTCATAAATTCGAAAATATAAAAAATAAAAAAGAACTTTCTGCTATCTCTTGAGTGAAGGACGAAGGTCATTAGAATGTGACTTGTTTGCTTATCTACGACGGAGCTTTCTCGACAATTTTTATCCTTCAACGTTTGTTTTTGAAATTTCTATTACT
The DNA here is from genome assembly GCA_015478945.1 of Trachelipus rathkii. Taxonomy (NCBI): domain Eukaryota; kingdom Metazoa; phylum Arthropoda; class Malacostraca; order Isopoda; family Trachelipodidae; genus Trachelipus; species Trachelipus rathkii. The sequence goes on along the minus strand of JABUQX010101361.1, from coordinate 11,409 downwards.
GTGATTAAAATGAAAGCGTTGTCGGGAAGACGTGTTTTCCTTGTAAATTGTCTTTTAAGCTCTTTTGGTAATTTTAAAGGTATAATTTAATTACCAAAAAAAAGCTTGAAAAAATATTTACATGGAGTTTTATTTTTCAAGTCTGTGAGTTATATGTTTCGCTCATTATATATTAGTACGAATATCTACATAAATATCTGCATAAAACGGATATTTAGTTGTATACCCCATGCTTCCAAACAAACATCGGTACAGGTCTAAATGAAGAGGCGTAAATTTATGATCGCGAAAAAGATAAAAAAATTAATAATTTTAAGGGTGAAATTTAGATTATAAAGGGTAACCTAACAAAACCTAACCTAACCTAACCTAACCTAACCTAACTAAGAGCTTAAAAGGCGTTTTCAATTGATTTGAAAAACGCCTCCTAATTTAGACTTGCGCCCAAACATCAACGTTTAGCAACAAAATTAAATTAATATCTATAGTTATCTGTGTTCGGGTTCGGGTAGTCGTAGACCTAGCATCAGATGAGATCCGGCCTCTGAGATATTCCATTACACGGGGTCCTATGTTTAAGACATATCATTAATTATACTTGAATAATTTAATGAGGAATTTACAACAAAAAAATTCAAATATAAAAATTGAAGTTTTCGTTAAATTTAGAATTTTGACAATGAAATCGATTAATATTAAAAATTTATATTCCCTCAGTCAAATTATTATCACACGTGCTTTCAATATATATATATATATATATATATATATATTGTATATATATATAATAATATATATTATATATAATATGTGATATATATAATATAAGTATAGTTAATAATTGATATATATATATATTATATAGGAAGACGCCCAGAGTGGATAGATGGCCGCGATGAAGAGAGAATTGATCTAAGCTCCGCGATATTGGTAGAAGGGAGGCAGTGTCGACGCAATGTATGTATTAGCCGAAATTGCGCGCACATTAAACGTGTGCTGTTGAAGGGACCGCCGAAAACCCCATAACGGCTGTCGATCTAGTTGATGGCCGGTCGCACCCGGTGTCTGCGCATCGAGTCGAGCAGATCGAGTCTGATGAGCTACATGCTGAACATGTGACTTAGTTGAGCTATATGGCCAGGACAACGGTATCATGGTCCAAAGACGTAAGAACGCAATGGATCACTAGTGAGCTAGTCGGGAAATAGCGCAGGCGTTTATACAGCAAAATGGACGTGGCTATTAGCCTCGTGTGTGGGGATGCAGATGTACGGGTGTAGTGGACAGTAGCATTTAATAATACGGCTAACCATCAGTGGAGAAAAAATATTCGCCCGATAGTGGCCAGTAAGACAGCCAGCGGCGGTCGACAGTTAGGGTGAGCGGCAAGTGATGTTCTCTGTCAAGAT
>JABUQX010101360.1:17500-27619 GCA_015478945.1 Trachelipus rathkii | reverse complement strand
ATAATAAATATTATATATTATATATAAATCATAATATATACCTTATATATATATTAATATATCTATATATTATATATTATATATAATACTATATAATATAATATAGGCTATTTATAAGTGGTTGACTCCAGGAACGAAGATTAATAAAAAGATGTAAACGTGAATGCAAATGATTTGAGGGTAAATAACATTAGTAAATGCTGGAATTTTTCAAATCGCAATTTAATTAAAATTAGAAAAGTTAAAAGAAATTGATAACTGGGAAGTTGCGCTTCACACGTGTAGGCTTATAAGAAACTGACGTAGAACTTGAACAATTTTATCCAGTTTAAATTTTAGACGAACATGTTCGGCAAAGTTATTTGTCTTATTTTTTTTTTTTGTTTTTCCATGAGACGCGATGTAATAGTAAATTCGATATGATATTTTATATATTATTAGATTTTATATTTTAATAAACGGGAGTGGGAAGCCTTCAGCCCCCCCCTATCAATCCTCTTCGATATTTATAATATTTCATGCACTTATACATCATCTTCACTCATCTCCCTTTTCCTCCTCTACACCCACTCCCCTACTTAATCCCAATTATACTCCGTACTCGACTTATTAGGATGCTCGCCCTTATGAATGTCATAATCGTCGCTACCCTGTCGATTATCAGTTTCAACCTTCATCACGCCCGTTACTATCCTGCTCTGATCCCGCCATACCGAAAGCTGATACTTCAAACTTTAGCATACCTCCCCCGATCCACCCGCAGTAGCCCGAGAGTGCCACGTCTCTGCCTCGCTACACACATTCGACTATATCTGCATCTGCCGCTAGATACCTTACCGACTAGTTGTTATCCTGTTCCAATTCCGCGGTCATATACAACAACTACTAGAGTGCCCCTCGTGTTCTCTAGTCTTAATCTGGAATTTTTCTTCTTCATAAGAGTAAAAATACCCACTAACATTGCATAATAATATCGAAAAACTAAAAGAACTTCATAAAAAAAAATCAAAATAATCACCAACCACTATAAGATAATAAATAATAACTAATAATAATAATAATAAAATAATAATAAAATATTAATAATTTCTTAAAAAAAAAAAAAAATGTCATAAATTACTAGAAATAGTTTAGAAAAAAATTTACCTAATAAATATTAAAATAAAGAAAATACTCGAAATTCGTTGTTTTCTCTTATCGAGAATTTTCCCCCGATAAACGGAGTCAACCTCTTATAAATGTCTATAACATCTTTACACAATACGTCCCATACTATATATAAATATATATATATATATAATATATATATATTATATATAATATATATACGATATATATATATATCACTAATCATTCGGCAGCATCAACACGCAGCCTCCTCCACCAATTCTCCTCCACACCATTTATAATATATATATATATAACTATATATATATATATATAATATATCTTTTTTTTTGTGTGGCATTCTCTTAATTTAATACTTTATTTTTACAAGCGACTCAAACTGACTATTTTTTCTGCAACTGTTGACGCCGATTGAAGTGCCTTTCGCTGCTTCTACGCTAACGATAATTGAATGGACTGCTTTGACTCCTAGGTGACGCTCAGTTTCTGCCCGAATAAGGTGGAGCAACTGCTGTAACACTGATGGGATGAAAGGTATCAATTCCTTCTTCGACTACAATCTTACTCTCCTCATAATCCATGGTTAGATCGTGCTTGTTCTTTTTGCCATTCAGGCTAGCAGAACAGTGCGTATCGGAGTGCGCAAAATTTCGTTCTCCTATCACTCTTGCTAATTTCATTCAGCTAGAAATGCGTTGCGATGGACAACTCTTCGACGAGCCAAGAGGGCTTTCATCCAAACCGAAAGGCGCATAACCTCCTGGTTCTCCTACTGACAAATGTTTCTGGCCTCTTGCCAAAACATCTCTAACAACTTCTGTAAATCGCCTGTCCGTCCTCTTACTCGTCTTGATGGTGCTGTTGCCTAATTCCCAAGCTACCAAAAGGCCAATCTCTTCGCCTCCATTTTCCTCTAACTCCCAAACCCTGTAACTGACTTCTGGCATTCTCCCTCCTTTCCTCCTTCTCATTCTCAGCGTGTCCTATGTCCTTGCCTGTGATTACATCTGCATCGGGATGCCTAGCGTGGCTACCTGAAAATCTAATGAACGTAGGAGGCGGTGGCCCGGATGCATTTCCTACCCCGTGCTACCTGCAGGGTTCGCAGTTCCCATGCCTGCCCCCCGTACTACTCGTCAACCTATATTCTATATGGTCCTCAATACAGTCAACAGAGCTCCCTCAGTGTTGAACGCACGCACATGTCCACTCGACAGTGATAGTGCACTCCTTCTTAAACTAATCCCTATAGTACTCTCCATTCTTGCTATGCCGCAATCATAAGCCACGATCTTGCATAACCCTATCTCAACGTCTCATTCTCTAGATCCAATCTGGATCTCTTCACTCTGTCGCGAGTCGACGAGTACGACTTCGCCGCTCATAAGAGTCTACTGGGCGCCAGTAATACTACTCCTTTACCTTATCTTACTTGATTTCATAGTTTTCCGTCTAGCGAAACTATAGGGAGCATGGCGCCCATCGTGCGCGTGACATATTCAAAGCATTCTTGATTGCGATATGCGCTACGCGTCACTGCCCTCTCTAAGCTCTTCCTCCTTGTGGCCGGGTTCCTCCTTCTCATTTGTTAACTTATGTACTAGTTTCTCTCATCGCTCTCTATCTATACTGTCATTTATAATTGTTCTCTCATGAAAACGTTGTTCTACTCTCTACTTTTATTCTACTTCATTAATGACTCTCTCACCCTGCACATCTAATCTTCTACTCACCGTTATGCATGAGCAATCGACCTCTTCTCATATCCTTCAATCATTCTGCGCGAGAGTTCTTGCTCCTCGTTTATCTAGAGATGTGCCTCTCGTCTTATTCTTTTTCCGATTCTATCTCGCAGATCTGGCTCTCATAGCGTAATTTCGGTGCCGGTCGTCTCCACAGCGTGTGTAAATAATTTAAAAAACTCATCGTGAAGCCGACAGTCGCATGACAATTACGACATTGTCGACTTTGTTCTCTTTACTTACCTCTATTAACACCGAAATCTGCTAACCTTATGCTTTATTTTACAAGCATAACGTAATGTGCCTCCCCCTCACTCGTAACAAGGATGCACTTAAATTTCTTTTACACGTTTAAAACCTTACAATATCCTCTTTCCATAATCAATGGAGCTTTAAAGAAGGCGAAGGCAAATTTCTACCATACCCATAACCCGTTACCTAGAGAAAATATTACCTATTTGTCTGCTCATATCCTCTACCAAATCTACATATACGTAGTAAGAGGCAACACTTAATACCAAAAACCAGCGTACCGACCTATCAAATACTCTTCCCTATAAAAGTCTTAGCGCTTCGAAAATTTCAAAAATGTATCGTATTCTTAACTGAATAAAGCTTCCATGCATGTATCAAGTATTCTTACAAACTGTAATATATATTTATGTGCCGCGAACGTAATGATTATAGGACGTATCAACCAAAGTGCTACACAGATAATCAGATTGAATATCATAGTTCATCAGACCCTATAACTCAAAATGAAGAAGTCAAAGCTTGTAACCATAAAATTAATATTGATAACATGGAAACTATTATTGCAGTTCTCAGGATAACATATAATGGAAAATATGAATCTATCTTACATTAAGAATACGTAACAACTTTGATAAAATGCAGGGATGAATATTAAATCATTCCGCAAACGGAGAATTAAGTATGGAAGACAACAAAAGTTTCTTAAAATATCGAAGTCTATGCAGAACATGATTGCTTAATGGACTTAGTACAACCACTTCTTCTCATAGATCAAAAGTCGCTCTTCTATACGGCTTTGCGCATTCTTACATTTACTCACCTTGCCTAGTAGTGTGGTCTTAGCTTCACTTATATCACCTGAGAACAGGCCGTGCTATCGGCGATAATGGCCTCTAGTCTCCGGATTTTACAATATCTATATTAATAACTATTAGTCTAACATTGTTTTTAGATAGTTATTTCCAATCTTCATGTGTAGCTTTATGTTTCATTATATATATATCCAAGGTATTAAAAGTGTGTCTTAATTAAATCATCCTCTCCAAATAATATAATTCAAAACTTCAGAGATGGGAGAAATTCTGTAATTTTGCACCAAATAAATATATATATTATAATAATATATATATTATTACTGCACTATATATATAATATACTATATATGATATATAATATATAATATATATATATATAATATATATAATAGTTATATATAATAATAATAATACTATAAATAATACTACTACGTAATGATTAAAGTAACTCAATAGGACTTTTTTTTGTAAACCACTTTTAGGGTTTAGGTAGGGTAAATAGGTTAGGTTAGGTTAGGTTAGATTATTAGGTTAGGTTAGGTTTAGGTTAGGTTAGGTTAGTCTAGCAAAAATTTTTTTTTTCTTACTTTTACTTTAGGTTAGGTCTTATGTAAATTAATAAATTAATTCTTAATTAAAAAAAAAAATTTTTAAATTATTTTTTTGTATTATTAATTTTTGTATTATTTATAATTTTTATATAATTGTTTTTTTTATTTTTTATTATAATTAAAAATAAAAATATGTTAGGATAGTAGGTTCAGGTCAGGTCAGGTTAGCGTAGTTAGTAGTTAACGTTAACGTTAGGTTACGCGTTAGGTTAGGTTACTGTTAAGCGTAGAGGTCAGGCCTTATCCAAGGTCAGTCAAAATTTTTATCGAATTTTAAAAAATTCTCATGCTACAAATTTTTAACAAAAATAATATAAACCAATGAAGGGTGGTGGTGGTTCCCATACCATGCGTTGGGTAGATGGGGGGAGATCAAGAATATGATAACACACTTTCCATCCTTCTATCGGTACATTAAACTAAGCTACAATTTGCATATCCTCGCCTATAATTCATTACTTTTGTAGTTTAATAGAGACGCTGCAATCTAAGATAAATGGCAAATTAAATTTTTAATTTAATTAAGTAATAAATAAAACAAATTATTTATAAGTGCACATTAGTCGTATTTGATTTTAATATCATAATTTATCTACATTTTCTTTTCAATAAATTTTTCTAAAGTACTAATTTACTTCTCATTTTTCGGCTTAAAAACACTTCTAAGTATACTTTTACCCTATATATTATTATTTATATTATTTTATAATATTTATTTTTTTATTTATATTTATTTTATTATTTATATTATTATAAAATAATAATAAATAATAGATATAATAAATACTATTAATAATATATATATATATAAATATATATATTATAATATAAGTTATTTAATATAAAAATATTTTATATATATTTTAATATAAATTAAGATTCTATAATTGATTATATTTTCAAATATATGATATATGTATTGATTCAAAGGCAATGATGCTATTTTTAGGGTAGGCCTTTAATTATACATTTTCTTTTTTATTAGTTTAATTGGCGTAGTTACAAAATTTAATTAATAATTTTTTTTATCAGGTGTAATATATAAAATGAAATATCATAAGTAATGAGAGAGAGAGAGAGAGAAGAGAGAAGAGAGAGAGAGAGAGAGAAGAGAGAGAGAGAAAGAGAGAGAGAGAGAGAGAGAGAGAGCGGAAGAAGAGGAGAGAAGAGAGAGATGAACGAAAGAGAGAGAGACGAGACGAGAGAGAACGAGAAGAGAGTAGAGAGAATAGCTAAAAAATCGTTAAACCGCGATTTGGATCTTATGTATACCTTTATATCAATTTGTAATAATAAATATTTATTATCTTTAATGTAAAGATGGTGTCAAAGAGCAAGTTCCAACATACTATGAAAGTTAAAAAAAGTATCCAGGATAGTTTTTTCCGTGAGGAGTAATAATATCTATTAAGTAGTATATATAATAGTAGTATAGGGATTTTTGATTTATATTAATTATGTATTATATATATATATATATATATGATATAGATATTATATATATATATAATATATATATATATATATTATATATATATATATATATAATATATATATACTATATAATTATAAATATATATATAAATATAGTATATATAATATATATATAGAATATATTAGTATTGATATATATAGTATATTAAAATGGTAATTTTAAACAGTTAAAAGAACTAAGGAAGGGAGTAATAATGGTATAACTAGATATCAAGAAGATATATATATTATATAGACTTAAGTATAGTTATATATATATAGTAAATGAAAGTATATATAGAAGATAATCATATAAGTAGGATATATAGATATGGTGATAGATATATATATATAGTATGATATTTGACTGGAATTGCCCTTTTAATACACACGTAATTTTAAATATAAAATCACCAATACCATTAGCGAATGGCAGAAAAACAATATAGATTTGTGCACTCAACTAGTGTATCACCCCAAATTATATATATATAGTGATTATATATAATAATAAATAATTAAGCGTATGGGTATAATATTAGTATATTACCACATATTATTTATCATTACTAACTACATATAAGTATATATATAATATATATGGACTAATCATTATAGACAAGCTAGATTGTAGTTAAGATGCAATTATAGATTGTGATTTCATTGATAACTGAAAATCTTGAAGGATTTTGAATAATACCTTAGATAGAGCATTTTATGTTACATGACTACATAACAATATAAGTTACTCCGAGTAATAAGTTGTAAATATCTGTTACGATAGTATTTTTATGTGAGTTGAAGTTACGTTACAGCCTAACATAAGATTGTTGGTTATTAATGTATTTTGTACGTCAACTAACTAGCCTGTAATTCTCTGAAAACACGAATAGAGCCAATCATATGAAAACGCGGTAAGTATTTGGTTAAATAATTATTAATTAATATTAGAATTAATAGTAATATCGGGGTCTCTTTTTAGAAATAATGAAAAAATATCGGAGATTGTTAATACTAAGAGCGAACAATGCCGAAAATATCAAAGCGACTTGCCTATGTGGCATAACAGATGGATCACCTCAAATTAAATGACCAATCAAATGTTTATGCAGAAATAGGCTATAAGATCTTGGGGTGTGTTACTACCCCTTGATCTTCGTAATAGTGATTTATATATATATATATATAAATAATATATTTAATATATATATATATTTATATATAGTATAATATATAATAAAATAAATATATATATATAAATATATATAATTAAATATATTATATATTAAATAATATATTAAATAATATAAATAAATAATAATATTATAACATAATTAAATAATTAATAATAATTAAAATTTAATAATGAATAATAATAATAAAATTAAATATAATAATAATTAAATAATTAATAAATATTAATTAATATATATAATATAATATAAAAAATAAATTAAAAAATAAATAATAATAATATATATGAATAATAATATATATAAATAATATAAAATAAATACATTAATAACTAAATTAACAATAAGAATCAATAAACAATAAATTTAATAATAATAATATTATATATATAAAAATTAATTAAATAATATATAATAATAATAAAATAATTAATAATAATAATATAATAATTAATATATAATATTAATAATAAATAATAATAATAATAAGATAATCAGCATAAATAGAAAAAATAATAATACTTAATCAAATTTTGAGTTCATCAGATAAAAAATATGCTTTATCACAAATAAGAAAATCAGTATGCCTTATTTCATAATTTTGTTTGATGATAATGCGAAAGAAAAATAATGTATTGGCTTAACAGTCAATGCAGATTTCTTATATAGGTTCAAGTGGATAGTTACTTTCAATATATATATGATAGAATATATATGAATTTAGAATACCAGGTAACTTAATATAGTGAGTAAAGGTTTCACTAATAGAGTTAGGCAGAATGACACCTAATATAATATATATATATAAAACATATTCAGAGCTTTATAAATATTTTTATTAGTTTGTCGAAACAGAGTAATAACAGAAATTACATAAATAGTCTTAAATATGCATATATGTCATCTAAAAATGCTGAAAATATTGCAAATTTTACGGAAACAAAATATAAATTAAACTAATATTAATTATCGTAGGATAATATCCTAAAATATACAGCAATTTTAACATAAATTAAACTATGCATATAGCTACTTATTAAGTAGACTAATAATTAGAAGATTGAGCGTCTAGTTTATCACGGTTTGATGACAGCGGTCGACTTATACGAAAAAGAAAGTTAAAAATGATAGGTAAGAATTTTAAAAAATGGAAGAATTACAACTCATGGAAGATGATAATATTATTGATTATTATGAACAAATAAAGGCTTATTACAATTAGAATAAATTAATTATTTATTAATTAAAATATATAATTAATTATTAGAAGTACTATAATAATTATTAATTAATTTATATAATGTAATATAATTTAATTATTAATTATTTAATTTATATATTTATATATTAATATTATTAATATTTATTATTATTAATTTAACAAGGTAACTGCGGTATCATTTTTTATTAACATTTATATATATGGTGATGATATGGTGATGCCTATCAGGCGATATTATTATATTTTCTTATTATTCATCTTCTAGCAAAAAGCACAGTTTTTATAAAATAATAGATATTATTTATGGAGGGTATAAAATCATAAAAATTAATGTAGGATACCCTGTTTACTCGAATGGAAATATATATAATCAGTCGATTTCATCATCAAAAGTAAGTACCTTATCACACAAAATGGAGTCATGAATAACATTTAAAAATTAGCTAAGCGGATATTTGAGTGGAAATTTATCCTTTAATATATAATAGTGACGTTAAAATATTGAGTATACTGTATGAAATCGGTGAGGTTGATATAAAGTCAAAGGAACATTCACATAGACGAAGTTTATGACTGTAAGTAACTAGTATAGAACAGAGGTGAGTATTAGTTGTTGCTGTGCATTCAAGTAAATACATTTAGGTAATAATATACTTTGATTTAAGTTAATAAATACCACAACTGTATAAAGAGGATAAATTAATCATCTTAATATTAATTAAATAGCAGGATATTAATTTTAGTAATAATATAATTTATAATTAATAATAATAGAATAACATTATTGGTTCTTGATTAGTTTATTTAAACCTTTAAATCATTATGACAAAATTTTATAGAAACAAAGACTATAAATACTAAAGACTAATTTAAGAACAATCAGTTATTATTTAATATGGACAAATATATTTTATTATATGATCTGCTGAGCGACGTTAATTTATTATAAAAATAAAATTAAAATTAATTTATTTAACAATTCATTTTATGAAAAAGTTATTGAGTCAAGATAATAAGATTATATTTTCTTAGTGATAATATCTTATATCTCTCGATGAAGCGCGAAGAATATATTTTTGAGTGTATCAATAATAAACATATTCATATTATTGAATTTACATTCTAAGTGTTTGAAATCCTTGGATTTTAATGAATGTGGAAATCATTAATAATATGATATGATATTTTATCAGGTTCATACTTTGCTGAAGAGGGTATCATCCTTTAAAGAACTACTAATAACCATCGATGAATTCCATTTTGGAATGTATATTAAACTTTAAAGAAGGTCAGTAACAATCAGTCGAATAACAAATCTATGCTTGAATAAAAGTTCATCCTTATAATAATAAAATATCATCTCACTATATAAAAGGAAAAAATCCTAAGTAGGTAGCATCCCGTACTCATTAATATAAAAATTAGTACTAACATGAAAATATTTACCACCCAAATAAAGGAATCCCTATAATATATATAATATAATTAATATATAATATATAATATTATATATATATATTATATTATTATAATATATATAATATATAATATATTATATTATATATATATATATTATATATAGAATATAATATATATATATAATAATATATATAATATAGAATATAATATATAATATATATATATATATACTATGATCTACCGCGGAGTAATACGTATATC
>JABUQX010101360.1:10000-12500 GCA_015478945.1 Trachelipus rathkii | reverse complement strand
ATATTATTTGTAAGGTATACACTAGGCAATGAAAGGGCTACCTGATCCGACGGGTGACAAAGAAGTAATTAGGGTACAGTTAATATATATATATCTACTATACTACCTACGTAAGGGAGGGGCGTAGGAACCCACCGGGATCATCCAAAGATACCCGGAGGTGAGTAATGGAAATAGTCTCAATACCTCCCCGTATTCACCCGGAAGTTGATTCTTCACTTTACAGAGCATTAGACAGACCCCGACTCGGGCCTCGCGATCATCGCGGCATTACTGTCAAGCGTGGGTTGACCTAGAACCTCCGCACTGGCGATATATACTTCGTATTAGTTAGACAATAAAAACATAAGATTGACTACGACAAGTCGACTTAAGTATCTATTATGAAACAGACGGTAGCGTCTATCATTGCACCTAATAGGAATAAAAGAGACCGTCCCTATGTGCTCAGCAGAACACGATTAATAGGCGCCTTTGTCTCTCAACGTACGACTTCCGCAATTTACTACCACACTGCGAGGTCAAATTAGTGGAGACACAAATAATCTTTATACACTTAGTGACCATCTATTATTGTTAAGAGAATCTACGCACTCACTATCTGGACCATATAACATATTGAATAAGTTTAGTTATAGCCTAAATATGCCCCAATTCTCATAGACCGAACAAAATGGTATTTCATACTTGTTTTATGACCCACACAGTATAGCTGTCCTTGTGAGTTGGTTTTTTCTCTAATCGAATATTTACGCGATTTAGTGATTAGAGCTCTTATTCTTCAGACGGTGACCACTATCGTCAGATAACGGTTATATTAGATTGGACATAGAGTCGATATATACTATATAGTTATAACTATAATCGTAATATACTAAATAATACACTATAATAAAGCTAATAAAAATAATAGTAATTGAACAGCGATCACCCTACCGAAATAATTAGTATAAAGATTAGTACTCTATTACAATATTATATAGGTAATAAGATAGTAGACTCAGCTATAACTGAGTACGGACAGTATCACTTATAGCCACGCATTCTCTTGACTGCATACTCGGTGATCAAATATAGTATACGTTAAAATCAACAGATAACCCATGTTAAAAGAGACCAACTCTAATAATCGAGTGAAGACTATTTTAACTTTTGATGAATAAAGCATTTTTAGATCTCCACCTTGATCTGGTGTAAATATTAGCCTGGAAAAGTGAAGCTGTCAGTTGACCTGAAAACCCTTGTTGTTAATTAGAAATGCTGATTAATCTTGCCCTTATAGCTCTAAAGACACGACCTATAAATTCCTATTGAAATAAGCCACAAGCTTTTAACTACATACAGCTACTATCAAAACACTTTGCGAGAGAGACGGGTAGGCAGATATAGGCAAACGGTCACGTAAATACTTAAAAGTTGTTTAGCAGACCTTCTTCTAGCTTTGATAATTAAAACAAGGGCAGAAAAACTAAATTCTTCTATGTTTGAATATTCAATTAATTAGTTATTCATGTATGGGAAAGTGCTCAGTCTAGTTCTATTAGATCTCCAGCTATATTTACTGTACTAATTAAGATCTAATTCGTAGAATTTTTAGACCAAGTAGTTTTATCATAGCAGAAACAAATATTATGAATAAGTGTCAGCATTCTACAAAAAATATCTTAAGAATAACCTAAACCTTCGCGTCAGAACTAATAGAGATCAAACTTCAGATCATGAGAATTACAAGATTTCTCGAGCTACCTTCGTTTCAATTGTCTCACAAGCGTCACAAGTTTATAGAATTATCATTACAAGTAAATAGATGGTTGAACTACGCAACATGCTAGCAACAGGATATCACGCATACGCTAAAGATGTATAATGAGGGTTAAAGTTTGGAGGTTACTGTATTGGACTTGAGTCTATTAAAACTAAAAAATAATTAGGATTCCAATATTATCAGTTCCAACTAAAGGGTTTTTGAATCATTCAAGTATCTATATTATATTATTCTAAAATATAATATCAAATTACTTCTGAAGCTTATAATTATGGATAACATAAATTCAATCAATAATATATACTTTTAAAGTATATAAAATATATATTACTATATTATACTAATTCTAAAATTAACTTAAAATATTAATAACATATTAACTGTAATGATATATATACTGCCTTTTATCCAAAAGCGTTACACAATATGTTACTTATCACGTATACCACTAGATTAATAAATATATATATTCATTATCTAATCCTAGTAATATATTATGAATCTTTTATATACTATCCCGTATATATATAGTATAGATTATATATATCACTTTATAATATATATTATATTCAATTTGTAAGTGTAGTATCTAACATTTAATTAATATAATAATAAAAAACTTAATAAAATATATATTTTATATATATAATATATCAAGTCTAAATACCATATTAACTTAATTATACTAAATATTTTAATAGAGGTCCAAACAGCCTAATCATAATTTCCTCAATC
>JABUQX010101360.1:0-5000 GCA_015478945.1 Trachelipus rathkii | reverse complement strand
AACGAATGGAAAAGGCCCACAGCACTTCCATTTTCAACCACAAAAGTGTCTAGAAGTGCATCCACTACATCCATTTTCTTCATATCAAAGAATCGAATTACTATCGCTAAAACTTGCGTTACAGAAATATCGGTGCTTTCATCAATTATAAGAGAAAATTTTTGATTCCGGCATATTTTATTTAATTCCGCTTTTTCTATGTATGCTATACCATCTTGGATGATATATGAAAATTTCGTTCTTTTATAATTAACCTTTTTGGTAATATCACTGTCGGGAAAAGCCTTTTTACAAATGTCAAACAAGTGTTCTATATGTGCAGAAGAAATATGATGCTCCGAAAAATAACCGGCAAATAATGCTTCTGCTTTTGCAATTTTTTCGGATTCCGAAATATTTTTCTTTTTGATAAGAAAATCACTAATATTTACCTTTGATCTCGCTGCTTGAAAGTTTTTGTTATGTTTTTCTGAATTTTTATGAGACAAGAGCATTTTCTTACTGGCATTTTTTAAGGTAGTGGAGCAGCAAATACAGTAGCTATTATTTTTATTATCTTTGTCTTGCTTTAGCCAATCTTTAAATTCATCAAGTAGAAGCCATTCCTGTTTGAATGACTGGAAATACCAGGTTTTTATTTTTTTCTTCGGAGATTCTTCTGCCATAATTAATGGAGGTTTATAAAATTTATTGAAGTATTGCACAATTTTCAATTTAATATCACAAATTCACAATAACGTACTAAACACTTTCAATTTTTAGTACAGAACTAGGTGACACTGATAAGATCATAAGAACTAAGCCACACTGTAACACTGCACACACGGTCATGTGAAGTCGAAAACTAACACGTTGAAAACTTTAAACCGGAGCATTGGCAGTTCTGTGACAGAATTTCCAATGTCACAAAATTTGACAGAACTTCTGTCAACTTTCGTTGCCAAAACGATCTAGAATGCATGAGAGCTTTAAAATTGTTGCCACTTGTCTGTTACCTTAAAACTCTTTTGGCTTTAAAAGCACATCAAATATATATATATATATATATATATATATATATATATATATATATATATATATATATATATATATATATATATATATATATATATATATATATATATTATATATATATATATATATATATATATATATATATATGGACAAAGTCTACCTATTGACCTTTTGATCTAAAGTAAATTTTTAATTTTAACTTATTATAAATTAAACTACATATAAAATATAATATAGAAATCATAGGGAAATTATATTTTGAAGTTATAATTCAAAAAAAAAAAAAAATATTACAATATTCATGTGTTTACTTTATGACGCGGAGGAATTTTAAGACATTTTACCCAATGTAGACTCATAACAGGGATGCCATCGCTTGAGTTTTTTCTCAAGTTCTTGAGTTTTTGGCATTCATCTTGAGTACTTGAGTTTTTGTCCTAAATATATATATATATATATATATATATATATATATATATATATATATATATATATATATATATATATATATATATATATATATATATATGTATTATATATAGGCATATATATATATATATTATTTGTTATAATACACGTACAAAAATAGCTCGATTTCGACGGAGCAGAAGGGGGACGATTTTGCCACCCCGTAGGAGGCGGAGGAACCGCGACACCCAAATACCAAAGAGCGGGGGTTCTGGAGACCTCCCCGGAGGGGGAAATAGTCCTACCCTGTCGTTCCCGGAAGGCCGAGAGACCCTGACTCCTGCCATCTTGCGGTTTACCCTTGGGTAATCCTTTATAAATGAAAAAAAAATAAAAATAAAACTGACGGAGTCGTAAAACGTAACAGGTCCTATATATATTTGAATCATCAAATCCCTATAATAGAAAGTCTATTTATGGTCCATAAAGATACCCTGTACTATTTTTTTTGGGGCTAACGAGTACCGTTCAAAAGGTCAATAACTAGACTTTCTCCATATATATATATATATATATAGTATATATATATATAGTATATATATATATATATATATATATATATATATATATATATATATATATATATATATATATATATATATATATATATATATATATATATATATATAAATAGAGAGCATTTTACATCAGTTAGGTGTTACTAGTTGCTAAAAGGTGTGATGTCATGGCCCATGACATCACAACTTTTAGCAACTAGTAACACCTAACTGATGTAAAATGCGATCATGGCCTCATGGGCAATTCGCAATCCCTCGTGTGTGGTTTCCAATTTTAACATTGATGACAACTCTACTGCGTCATATAGGTTGCCAGTTTATAATTGCCATATACATTAATAAAAAACTAATCAAAGGAGTTCCTAATTTTTGGAAATGAAATATTTATATATTTTAAATTTATGTTTCTTCACTTATTTTTTAAGAAAGTTGAAATACTCAAGATTTTAGCAATTTTTAGGACAAACACTCAAGTACTCAAGATGAATGCCAAAAACTCAAGAACTTGAGAAAAAACTCAAGCGATGGCATCCCTGTTATGAGTCTACATTGGGTAAAATGGCTTAAAATTCCTCCGCGTCATAAAGTAAACACATGAATATTGTAATATTTTTTTTTGAAAGAACGTAATGATAATTTTTATTATTTAAATACGAAAAATTAAATTAAATTTAAATTTTAATTTAATTTAACTTTTTCCATTGAAGCTTTTCACTTTTCATAGCTTTGTTCATAGTTCAGTGAACTATAAAATATGCGAATGTTTTTATTTATTTCTAAGAATCAACTTTTTGAATCAACTTATTTATTCAAAAACATTAAAACATTTAAATATTAACATGCAATCTCACATTTAATGGAATTTTCGTTATTATTATTATTATTATTATTATTATTATTATTATTATTATTATTATTATTATTATTATTATTATTATTATTATTATTATTATTATTAAATTTATTAATATAATATTTCTATTAGTTTCTTAATTAAAATAACGAAAAGAAATTATATTTAATTATATTTAAAAATTTTATATGAACAATGTTTATGCCATTTTTTTATAATATTTTTAAAAAAAATTTAATTAAAAAAAAATAAAATATATATATATATATATATATATATATATATATATATATATATATATATATATATATATATATATATATATATATATATATATATATATATATATATATATATATGTACACATCTGGCAACTATAACCCCTCACAAAACCCCTGCCATTCACTCCTATTATGCAGCTTTCTTCTCGCCTCTGACAAACTCACATTTCTCTCCTCCAGTCATTTCCTTTTACTGACTCAATCCACTTTTCTCTTCGGTCTCCCAGCCGGTCGATTCTCAACACACTCACCACTATACATCCGCTTAACCAACCGACTATCATCCATCTTTTTTTCCACATGACCAAACCATCTGAATGTACTTTCATTTATTCTCTCATTTACCCTTTCTCCACATCAACAAGTTTCTAATACGTTGACTAATCATTTTATCAATTCATCTCACACCTAACACGCCCTTAAGATTGTCCATCTGAATACATTACTGTACTTTAGATCTACACCCTTATTCCAGACCATAGTTTCACTGCTATACATTAACACAGGTAACAACATAACCCTCACAAGACCCTATAGCACTCCCAAGACAGTCCCTTTTCATCCTACAACGAATTAATTGTACCCAGCCACCTGCCATTCACAACTTTCCTACTACACTCTGGATCATCCGTTTAACTTTTAATCCAACATATATCCTAAATATTTAAATCCAAGATACTTGTTCCAGCTACTCACCATCTAACATAACTTCACACCGAGGACTGTCCTCACTCACAACCATAACCTTATTCTTATCTACGTTTACTTTCAAACCACTCCTTTTACACACCTTGCCAAATCTCTCTACCAATCCTCTCAAACTCTCTTCAGATTCGCCACACAAAACCAAATTATCCGCATATTATAGGTAGGGCACCTCCACTCTCTTCCATTCTCCATCATTCTAACACCATCATCTGTCACCCCCACATCTAATTTTTTTCATAACTCCTCATCCACATACAATTGAATAACCAATGAGGCATAATATCCTGCCTCTCACTCCACTATTAAATTAAACCAATCACTTTCGACTCCATTTATTCTTACACACGCTTCATATCGTCATACATACTTTGATTCCATTCAGAAGCTTATCACCAACACCATATATCACTAACACCTGCCATAGAGCTTCCCTATTAATCCTATCATACGCCTGTTGCAAATCCATAAAACCTAAATACAATTTATTCTTCTTCTCCCTCATTTTCTCAATCATTTGTTTCAATGTAAAGATTTGATCCACACATCCTCTACCAATTCTAAACGCAACTTGTTCTTCACCAATCAGTCCTTCATTCACTCGGCGCACTCTTTCGACCAAAAATATAAGCATATATCTATCTTCCCAACAAAACTCAAATGAACCAGTTCCCTTTATAAAATGCTAAATCTTACATTTGTGCCGCAATTCTGGGAAAAAAATTTGTGTATGTGGTATATATATATATATATATATTTATATTTTTATATATATATATATATATATATATATATATATATATATATATATATATATATATATATATATATATATATATATATATATATATATATATATATATATATATATAGGGTATATATATATATATATATATATATATATATATATATATATATATATATATATATATATATATATATATATATATATATATATATATATATATATCTTATATATATAAATATATATATATATATATATATATATATATATATATATATATATATATATATATATATATATATATATATATATATATATATATATATATATATATATATATATATATATATATATATATATATAGTATATATATACAGTATATATATATATATATATATATATATATATATATATAT
>JABUQX010101359.1:32500-35000 GCA_015478945.1 Trachelipus rathkii | reverse complement strand
CCGGAGACCCTCCCCAGAGAGGGGGAATTAGTCCAACCCCGTAGTTGAGGCCGAAGACCCCATTTCTACCATCGGTGAGGTATACCCTTGGGGTATTCTTTAGTTAAAAACAAAAAAAAATTAATAGAAAGTCTATTTATTTTAACGAGTAACGTATAAAAGGTCTTAAATAGGCCTTCTACTCATATTACTATAATTATTAACAATAATTCTTTTTATTTATTTTTTTTTTTTACATTTTCAAATCTAAAATTTTACAAGGATTCCAAAAATGTATTCCTTTTCCCTGTAGCTATTGTAGTTTTTGAGATTTTTTTTTTTTTTTTTTTTTACATTTCCCGCACTAAAATTTTACCAGCATTCCAGCAATGTATTCCTTTTCCCGGTAGATGTTGTAGTATTTTAGATATGGATTATGGCTCTTTTAAAAAAAAATATTTTAGACAAAGAAACAGGAGCTCATACACAAACATTGAACGTACTTGCCAAACAATAGTGTTAATTTATTTTCATACATAATTTCAATTTTGAAACATATTACTAGTAACACTGATATTACGAATATTAGGAAAATAATTTCATTACATTAAATTCTTTATATTTAAATGATTTTCAATTCCATTGAAATTTAATATTTTATACTTTTTAAACTTCACGGAAACAGATCAATATAAAAATAAATTAAATTGAATTTTAAATAGGAAAAAAAGCCTTAAAGGCAGTTCTTGCTGCATAATAGAATACGCAATACCAACTTTACATCTACTCTTTTTTTTATTGTGGTTGGCGAAATCATAAAGTAATACCTATATATATATATATATATATATATATATATATATATATATATATATATATATATATATATATATATATATATATAAATTATATAAATATAAAAAATAATTTAATATATATATATACTATACTATATATGCTATATTATAATATAACCAATAACCATAACCCACACTTTGTATATATATATATATATATATAATAGACTAAATTTAAAGAAACAATTTAAAACCACTTAAAAACTAAACAGGAAAATAAAAATATTAAAAATTAAACAGTAGTTTACGTTTCGAGACTAAAGTACAATGTCTCCTCCTCAGAACTTACAATGGAAATAAAATTAATTTAAAAAAAATAAATAATAAAATTAAAATATGGAAATATAAAAAATGAAAATAGAATAACAAATGGCAACAAAAAATTACTTCACAATAAACTATTTGATGATAAATATTTAATTTTTTCAGATATGAAATTTCTTGCTATTAGATCAAAATTAAAGAATCCTTTGGAAATATTAAAATTAGATTTTGTTGAAATGAAAAAAAGATTCTAATAATTGATTTAGATTTTTATCCTTTGAATTAAAAACTTTTTGTTTAGCATCAGAAGTGATATAACAATATATAATATATATATATATATAATATACATATATAGCATGTATATATATAGCCAGCCAGCCTTAGCCAATAATAATATATCTTTGCTACAATAACCTTAATATATATATACATATATATATGTATATATAAATAACATATATATATATATATGTATATATATGTATATATATATATATATATGCCGGTATGCTATATATATATATATATATATTATATATATATATATATATATATATATATATATATATATATATATATATATATATACTATATATATATATATGTATATAACACCATATATGCTGCTATATATCATCCCATATAGGACGTGCTATTAAACCACGTAGCAGAAATAAAATTTGTAAAGTTGGTATGGAATATTCCTAAAAACAGAATAAGCCTAAAGAAATTATTTTTATAAAAAATAAGCCTATTTCCTTTCTTTTAGTTGAGATCTACATCCTTATAAATATATATATATATATATATATATATATATATATATATATATATATATATATATATATATATATATATATATATATATATATATATATATATATATATATACCTATATATATATATATATATATAATTCGAAGGCGACTCCTGCGCTCGTGCTACTCGTGCTCAGTCATGAGTTAACATTATAGAAACGATCTATTTTGATTTCGTGATGTTACAGTAAAGTGCTTATTTTTTGCAGAAAGTTGTTCCAGCATAAATCAAATCACTTCATGCAGTTAAAAAACCAGAAAAGTAAGAACAACAACTATTAGTGTGGCGCGCTTTGACCATTGAGAAATGACGGCTAGTTCTTTCATATCGGATTTGCTGAGCCAGTTCCTGCGCAATAAAGGTAGATTTTAAATATTAAAGTAATCCTGGAATCGAACTACAGAAAACGTTAGAAAAAGAAAACGGTTAGAAGGAAGAACTTATTTAATATATATATATATATATGTATATATGTATATATATATATATATATATATATATATATATATATATATATATGCTATATATATATATATATATATATATATATATATATATATATATATATATATATATAT